>JALPBZ010000007.1:0-216049 GCA_026538355.1 Cryptococcus sp. GC_Crypt_5
GATCAATGGGACTTTTGGTACTTCGCTTAAAGGCACGCGGACGTTGTTGCGCAAGCGCGGGAGAAGGGCCGAGGTCTTTGTGGGTATCGTAGAGCGTGAGATTCGGGGGTGGCTCGCGGGCAAGTATGGCTTGAGCTTCAATAGCGCAAGCGCAGAAGTGTCGCAAGGGTGGGAAGTGGTCGATGAGACTCTTGTCGATGTCGTTTTGGATAAGGAGGACAACTCTGGCTCGGCCTCGTCGTCGTCGACGACGACAACAAGGAACCGTCGGATGCCACTCCAACATCAGGTCACCGCCAGACTCCCTTCTTTGCCCTATCATCATCAAGGCTCCACTGAGTCGTCGTCGCCGTCATCGTCATCAGCATCATCGTCGCAGCTGCCCGCGATACTCGAGCTGTCCCGCAGTCCTGCCCATCTAAGCTGGAACATATCTGACAGCTTCGAGCGATTGGTCGTTCACCTGGTATGTCGGTACTACGAGCTGGTCACATGGAGTGAGTCGAGTTTGCACTCTCCTCTATCGAATCTTAGCCAAGCAATCACCATGTAGCATCTTGGTCGAGAACGAATACTGGACGACGCTGATGCCATTTCTTGGGTGATAGGCGAACAGCACCTCACCGTCGACGGAGAGGCGGTCCGACTGACCCATATCATCCTACCAAACATCGCTCGACCGAGGACGCAATTACCCACTCAGAGCCTTCTGACTCCAGAGACAAGTGAGCTTTCCGGCCAATCCAGCTCTGAACACGACACACTATCATTCTCCTCGACGGAGAGCAGCGATAATAGCGCGAGCAGGAACGTCTCCGACGACGAGACGACTACTGAACGAGGGGACGATTCCGAGTCCGAGTCAGAGTCTGACGCAGAGTCGGTGGTGGATGGTTATCCGTTGTCAGAGGCAGAAGGGGATACGACCATCAGTAGTATTAGTAATAGTACTAGTGCTCCGCACTCGCACTCGCTTTCGCACGGGCTGGCTGGACTCGCATTATCACGGACCGCAAGCAATACCACCGATTCGTCCAACTATGCTTCGTCCGAGGGGGATTCAGATATCGCTTCTGCCCTAGGGGACAGCTACGTCTTCCCTCCCCTCTCCAGCGGTGCGGGCGCAGCGGGACTACCCCTCGACGATGACGACTTCCGCCTTGCGTCTATCCCTTCTATTGCCGCCAGGGCTATAGGAAGAGGAAGAGAGGGTAATACGGGCGGATGGATCGAGTTCGATTCGGATACGGGCTCGGAGATGGATCTGCCTCTACCGCCCTCATCGTCCTTCGTTCCTCGACAGTCACTACAAGCTGGTGGCGCTGCTACGGCCGCAGCTCTTGCGGCGGAGATTCGCAGTGCGGCTATTCGCTCTACGCCTGCGAATCGCACGAATGGGAGGACGAGTTGGGAGGAGAGACCCACTTTCTTCGAATATCTTTACGGCGCGTAGTCTAGACTAGCATATATCGTCAATGCTACAGCTTCTGTACATTGTCCGCTGTGTTCTTGCACATTGCATCTTGTCGATTGCTGGATGTATCGTATGCATCAACTACACTGGAACCAGGAGAAAGAAAGGTATGACAACAAAAGATGGATATTCTACGAGAGACTACTTGTGACTATCGGGATAAGAGCTGACAAAATCACGAGCACTGGCTAGCTCATGAGGCTGGGACTGACAGGGAGATGCGAGGGTGATCACTTCGATCGGCTCGAGCAACGGGGTGACACCGCCTTCGACACTCTTCGGCTAGCTGAAGATACGAGCGATAAAGTCGCGACGGCACTTAGAGATGCGTGATAGCTTTACGATCGAGCGGTGTGCCTGTTACCCAGTCACATGGTCAGCACTGTATTTCTCGCCGAGGAAACCGTGATCGATAGTCCAGCGAGGGCGATTACCACGCAAAGACGCTTCAGCACTCACCATCCGGCGCGATCCCGTTCTTGGCGAGATGTTGATTATGGCGGATCAGGCGTGCTTGGTCGAATGTGCATCTGTTGATTGCCCTATGTAACGAGTAAACATGTCAGCGTGGTGTCTCTATTTCCAGGATATCGGAAATATCTGAGATAGATCCTGTCATGAGAACGTGAAAGCTGGATGAAGAGAAGGGGTAGCGGCAGCGGGGATACACAGCGCCCTCTCGCTCTCCGCTTGTACAAGATAACAAGAGAGGACAGGGGTATAGAAACCTCAATTGAGGTCGGATACGATGGAGGGCAGACGACTCACATGATCCTCCGTACTTCCTCGACGCCCGCCTCGTCCAGCCCCAACCGACTGTCCCCACTGCCCTCCCCATTATTACTCTCCAAATCGAAATTACCGCTCGTCATCCCCGCCGCAGCCTGGTCGGAGAAGGAGAATTGCGATAGGGGCGTGTAATTCGACATGCGCGCTACGAGCGTCGTGGGTAGGTATGGTGCTATATGCGGGAGGAGTCGGGCGCGATAGTATATCACCACTGCAAGTACGATTGACGAGACGCGAGTTGTGAGCGCTACTCCTCTCCGCTTCGCTGCGCTGCGCGGACGCGTGAGGACTCGTGGTCACTTACCAAAAGCGATGATCAGAAAGACTGATAGTGCTGAAAGGTGGAAGAACATCCCGTCTCTGTATATGGTATGCAGAGGGCCGTGCGGTGGTGTTGATGGTGGTTGCAATGTAGAAGAAGGAAGGTGAAAGAAAGGAAATGCAATGCAAATGCACCGAATATGTTATCGCTGTGCGTGCTGCGAGTGAATGAAGTGACCAAAACAAACGTTTGCGGTAAGAGTGCTCGTAATGCGCTGAAAGCGGGATCAAATTTAACTGATCAGTAGATCAGTGCTTTGGGCTTTGGGTGATTGAAAAAAGTTGAAAATTCAAGATGGAGGTTGACCATGTCGTCTGATTATAGCTTCACATCCTCTGTCCACCTTCAACAGATACATACAGACCGACAATAGCAATACAACGAACAGAGACGACAAAGGAGCTCGCACCATGTCCAGCTCTACGTCCGGCTTCACGCTGGCCCAACAGCTAAAACAGCTATCATCCTCCAATGCCACCGCTCCTTTAGATCCAGAGAGCGCATACACCTCCCTCGACTCACATAAACCTAGTAGAGAAGGAAAGGAAGAGGCGGAAGGCCGAGAACATTATTTGGATGTTGGGCCATCGCGGTTGAGGTTCGAGGTTGATCCGAGTGCTGGGGGTACGCTCGCGGGAGAGAAGTACGAGGGTGTCAAAAGAGGCCGAATGAGGATTTTTGATGATGATGATGAGGAGAGTGGAGAGGAGCACCAGGGAGAAGGGGACGAGGAGGACGATCAGGATGAGG
This sequence comes from Cryptococcus sp. GC_Crypt_5, assembly GCA_026538355.1. Lineage (NCBI taxonomy): Eukaryota > Fungi > Basidiomycota > Tremellomycetes > Tremellales > Cryptococcaceae > Cryptococcus > Cryptococcus sp. GC_Crypt_5. Next base: position 3,336 of record JALPBZ010000007.1, read on the forward strand.
ACGAGGATGAGGGGGAGGAGGGATCAGAGCTTGATGATGATGAAGAGCTTGATGAGGACGACGAGGACGAAGGTGAAGATGAAGAGGAGGACGAAGAAGACGAGGAAGAAGAGGACGAGGAGGAGCCTACACCTAAACCATCGAAGTCTCGCCAAGCCAACGGGTCTAGCAGAACACTCGATCCACTCGCGTCACTGCGAGACTCAAGACAGAAAGACGTCGAAAAGGGCCAAGCTATCCGGCGGCAAAAGGTGCGTCTGCTCTAGCTCTCTGTCATGCTGCTCCAAGCCATCGCTTACTCATCTTCAATCTTTTTGTATAGGCTCTATTCGAGTCCCTGATTACTCTCCGAATCACATTTCAAAAAGCGTTTGGCGCATCGACCAAATTACCGCCGAGCCTTCCGGCCGACCCAGCAGGCGAGCTGGAAGAAAAGAAAGCTGGTGTCCTGCAATCCCTCGGCGAGCTGAATGAGCGATTGTTCACTCTCCGCGAAGCGCTCGTCCTCCCCGGCACAGACGCGCAAGATGGCGGATTGGGAAAGAGGAAGCGGGGCGAGGAGGGAGATGAGCTCGAGGAAGGATACTGGCTCAAAGCAGCCAACGAATCCCTTGGTCTCGTCGACGCGTTAGTCCAGCTCAAATTTTATCTCCGCGGTAGATTCAGCTGACGTCTGCCTTGCACGCAGAAACCATGAGCAGGTCTTGCCGATTCTGAACAAGTGGTCAAGCAAGATCCAGGCGGCGTCATTGCAGCTTGGCTCGAAACAAGCTGGAGGAAGCAAGTTCCTCCAGAGCGTCAAGAACGGCGCGGACGGAGTCGTCGAGGCTATCGAGGCGGGCTTGAGCAGCAAGGTGAGCTACCAGCCCAGTGATAGTTGCTGTATATAAGCTGACATGTGTATCAGCGTGATGCGGAGAGAACGCTGCTCGAGACTGAAGAGACGGGCTACAGGGCGTTATTGCGAGAAGTCATCGAGTCTCGTTCGGGAGCAGGCCCAGCGGCGGACCTGACGCACTTGCGAAGAGAGAAGAAGAAGAAGCGCGAGGCTGAGCGGGGTGGCAGTAAAGGTCGTCGTCTCCGGTCAGTCTTATGTCCAACCTCGTCTCTCGTCAACCACACACCACACACTGACAGATCTGTGAAATATAGGTATACCGTACATGACAAAGCGGCGAACTTTGTCGTTCCAATTCCCATATCACGTGGGTGGCACGAGGAGCAGATCGACGAGCTCTTCTCGAGCTTGTTTGGAGGTGTGGGCATGAAGGGCGCTTCGGCTGAAGTGGCGGTTGTGGACGGGGCAGTAGCGGATGAAGGGCTGGCATCGTTGGGCGGATTAAAGGTTTTCTAGACTCGTCACTGCGATGTATCTATACTGCATATCGCACACTGGCATAGTCCCGTACCAGCATCATTCTCGGATCATACTACATGCATGTACTGAGTATACTGTATGCTACGTGCAGTCATCGCCATGTTGCTGGTATCGATGACTGACATACCCCATGGGGCGTTCCGGATCCGAGACCAAAAGTTGGAATTACCTCGACAAGATGCGCAATGACTGACATGTTGTCAACCATCTTTTCATCTCTTGATCTCTTGATTTTCTCATCCACCCCATAGTCACGTTCCCCGTCACTTCTCTCACGGCTGACAGATACGAGCTGCTCAAGACCCTGCAGTGGGCAGTTGGAGAAAAGGATTATACCCGCGAAGATGTCGATCCAAGCCTACCTCGACACGCTATTCGCCGAACCATCCGATGACAGTATCAGCACAGCAGAATGGGAGGCTGTCCTCGGCGTCAGCGACTGGCAGATGGATGCGTGAGCTCGCTTTTCAGCTTGTCCTCGGTAGATTAGCAGAATCTGAGCTCACGCGCTGGTATTTGACGTACAGGAGCGACGATGATGACGAGATCGCCGAGCCGGTATTTGAGACTACGCCATGGCCTAGCTTGTTAGATCACTTCGATGTGTTTGCTGAGGATGCTCATCAATCTATCGTTGATACGGCCCCATCGTCTCCGCTATTGGATCAAGGATACATGGATCCTTATGCTGCATCTGGTAGCTCTAGCTCCAGCAACCTACTTGAGCGATCACATCGGTGCGTTATCGCTCTGGGCATATTACTAAGGGAGCTTGATGGAGTGCTAATCTTCTTTGTGATAATGTCGCAGACATCTTACTGTCCCGAGCACGTTCAGCTCCCTCATCAGCCTTTTATCGTCATCCCGCTCTAATGACGATATCCAATCGGAGCTCCTGGAGTTGATGGGCTTCGAAGGCGACGCTTTGACGTTGATCGAGGAGTTGCTCAAGCCCGGCGCTAGGGAGAGGGTGGTAGAGCAGAATTCCTCAGTGAGCTTTCCCAAAACCACCATTGTGATCGCAAGCTCATATGCCTCGTCTGCTGTACTATAGGGCGGAAAGAAGAGCTCGTCCCCGTCCCGCAACGGCGGGTACCTCCCGTCATCCAGAGTCACGGTCAAAGCGACCAAAGGCAAAGACCGCAAGAACGCTATCAATATCTCGGACGTGATTGGTTCGGCGGAAGATATCGAGAGGCGAATACAGGAGCAGCTCGAGCGGCCCAAAGCCATGTTTTCAGACGGACCATCTGTGAGCCAAGTCCTACCACTTAGCCAAGAGGATAGCTCGTAAGCTCATACCATAATCTTCTTTTTAGCGAATTGTGGAGGAAGAGGCGCTGCCCCATGTGTACACTGCGTCGGGGACGAAGACTCCGTCCATGTCGTACGGTGGCAAGTTCGCCCTCCCAGCCGGCACCCAGAGGGAGATCAGCGATGTGAGAGTCCACATCCTCGTAATCCACCCATCGCTGATCCGATTGCATCACGTAGACATTTGAAGAGGTCACAGTGCCGCCAACGCATCCGATACCTCCTAAGAAGACAGAACGGCCTGTCAAGATTGCCGAGCTCCCGCCCTTGGCCAAAGGCTGTTTCCCCGTACGTCCTCAAAGCGGATCATGGGTTCGAGCTGACTGCTTGATACAGGGTTACGTCGAACTAAACAGGATGCAGAGTATCGTCCAACCCACCGCGATGAACACTAACGAGAACATGCTCGTTTGTGGTGAGTGATTCGCCCCATATACCAGCACTTGTTGCAGTACTGACCTGGTCTGCTTAGCTCCGACCGGTGCTGTAAGTCTCGTTCATACGCAATCGCGTAGCATCTGACGATTTGAATGAAGGGTAAAACCGACGTTGCCATCATGGCCATCCTACGCGTACTTTCACAACATGTGTTGCCAGGTCCATCAACTCATCCATCAGGCTTCACCATCAACCGCGATGCATTCAAGATCATCTACGTCGCTCCGATGAAAGCACTCGCGGCGGAGATCACACGCAAATTCGGGAAACGCCTCGCATGGCTCAATATAAAAGTCCGCGAATTGACAGGAGACATGCAGTTGACTCGCCAGGAGATCGCCGAGACGCAGATCATCGTGACGACACCGGAGAAATGGGACGTGGTCACTCGCAAGCCTTCAGGAGAAGGCGAGCTGGCTTCCGTGAGTATTTCGCTGATCGTTGGCGAAGAAGCAATCTGACGGATCCACAGAAAGTCAAGCTGTTGATCATCGATGAAGTCCATCTGTTGAACGAAGATCGAGGCGCAGTCATCGAGACTATCGTTGCGCGAACCCTGAGACAAGTGAGTCGAAAACATGTCGCAACGAGCTAAAGTGTCAGGTCGAATCCAGCCAATCTCTCATCCGTATCGTCGGCTTGAGCGCTACACTGCCCAACTACATAGATGTCAGCGATTTCCTGAGGTGAGTCCGTCAGAGACTTACGACGCTGATGTGTCAGGGTGAACCGGTATCAAGGTCTGTTCTTCTTCGATGCGTCGTTCCGACCTGTACCGCTCGAGCAACACTTTATCGGCGTTGCGGGCAAGCCTAGATCGCAAGCAGCGCTACGGAATATGGACCGCGTGGTCTTCGACAAGGTGAGAAACCCAGTGACTAGTAATTGCTGATGAACCCAGGTGTCGGAATTGGTGCAAGCAGGACACCAAGTCATGGTCTTCGTGCATGCTCGAAAAGAGACTGTGAAAACGGCACAAAAGCTGAAAGACATGGCGATCGAAGAAGGAGTCTCGACGTTCTTCGAGACGATAGATCATCCCAAGCACGGCATCTATAAGAGGGATGTGGGAACTTCCAGGAATAAAGAGATGAAAGAGCTCTTCGATGCTGGTTTCGGGATACATCACGCCGGTATGCTAAGATCCGATAGGAACATGATGGAGCGCATGTTCGAGGACAACGCAATCAACGTGAGTTTGGCCAACTTTCATAGTGTCAAGGCCTCGTTGTCGAGAAGTGATAGCTGAACTGGCACGAACGTCAAGGTCTTGTGCTGTACTTCGACCCTTGCGTGGGGTGTCAACCTGCCTGCCCACGCAGTAGTCATCAAAGGCACTCAGGTCTACGATAGCAACAAGGGTTCCTTTATGGATCTATCGGTTCTCGACGTACTGCAGGTAAGCTGTGCAAGGATGGATGTTCGTGGCCACAGCTGACAAAGCGATAGATCTTCGGTCGTGCTGGTCGTCCTGGGTACGAGACGAGTGGTGAAGGGTATATCTGCACGACGCACGATAAGCTGGATCACTACCTGTACTCCATCATGGCTCAAGTACGTAATTCACCCATCCACTAGGCATCAAAGCTGACAGAAACGTGCAGCACCCTATAGAATCGAAGTAAGCTATCGCCTACATTCACTCGAGCCGCTCGTGAGCTGACGGATACTCAGGTTTATCCCCGGAATGGTCGACTCGCTCAATGCGGAGATTGCGCTTGGTACCATCGCCAACGTGCAAGAGGCAATCCAATGGTTGGGCTACACATATCTGTTCGGTAAGTCGGAGACGGCTGTGTTGTCATGAACGATTCATGCTTACTTGCTATGCGATCAGTCCGCATGAGGAAAGAGCCTTTCATCTACGGTACGTACAGTGTTGCCCACCATATATGGCTTTATTGACAAGCCTCATCAAACAGGTATGCCACATGATGTGACCAAAGACGACCCGCAACTCGGTATGAAGCGAAACGAATTGGTCATTCAGGCTGCGCGGAATCTACAAGCAGCCAAAATGATCCGGTACGATGAGATCGCGAACAACTTTGTCATTTCCGATCTCGGACGTATAGCAGCAAAGTACTATCTTCGTTATCAAACCATCGAGGTGTTCAGTGAGTGGGGTGGTATGTAGTGTGGGAATGTGATTGACGAAGCATAGATACCCGATTCAATCCGAGAATGAGTAACGCAGATCTGTTCCAGATGCTTTGCGAGGCTACTGAGGTAAGTGGAAACGCCAGAGTCTGTAGCCAGGCAGTGCGCTGATAAGACTTCTCAGTTTGATCAAATACAATTGCGAGACAGTGAAGTGGAGGAGCTGGAAGCCATCAATGCGAGCGAGATAATACCGCTCGAAGTAGCCGTGAGTCGGCAACGACTCAAATGGCAATTACACTTAGCGGTGCTGATGAGTATTACAGAACGGAGCCACGGATCGCCGAGGCAAAGTCAACATCCTCCTGCAAGCGCACGTATCGAGGGTGTACATCGAAGATTTCGCGCTTGTCTCCGACGCAGCATACGTAGCTCAGGTGAGCTGACGAGTGATGCGCCGTCAAGTGCCAGTGGATATTGTAGCTGACAACGCGCAGAATGCGGCACGTATCATACGCGCCCTTCTTGAGATTGCTCTCAGTCGTCATTGGGCGAACTGCTCTGTACTCCTTGTGGAGCTAAGCAAATGTATCGAGCGACGACAATGGGTCTACGACCATGGCCTGGCTCAACTGAACGTTTTGCAGAAGGACACTCTGCACCGACTGCTAGAACATACCGATGACTCGACGGGTATACGCGAACTTCGCGAGATCCCTCCTGCCGACCTGGGCCAGCTCACGCATCTCAACGAGAAGCACGGGCAAGCCATCCGGGACGCATGTGCCATCTTCCCGATCGTCGGCTTGACATACGCGTTACGGCCACTCAGTCATGACCTCCTGCAGATCACTGTTCACGTCGAACCGCAATTCAAATGGTCTACGAAGATCTCCGGAACCACGGAACCATTCTACGTCTGGGTGCAAGACGAAGAAGGGCTGAACATCTATCAGTGGCGCAGCGTCCTCCTGCGACCCACGACCACCGGAGTCGATATTGATTTCACGCTCCCATTCGACTCCGCCTTGCCAGACTCCATCACCCTCACCGCTATCTCCGATCGGTGGTTGTGGTCCCATGAGACGGTCCTTGTCCAGCTCGCGGACCTTGTCATGCCATCACCAGCACCATCGCCCACGGAGCTCCTCGACATACCTTTCTTAAGATTATCATGCTTCGATAACCCGGCCCTGGAACAGACGTACAAGCAGTACATCACTACGCTGAACGCTATCCAGTCTCAGGCGTTCTGGACTTTCTACCACACCAACGTCAATGCCCTGATCTCGGCACCGGTCGCAAGTGGCAAATCCTTCCTCGGCGAAGTGGCCATCTGGTGAGTTGCTTTTACCCAAGTCCCGAAGATAGCAAAGCGCGGAGATACTGACGAACACGTCAGGAACGCATTCCGACACGACCCAGAGGCTATCGTGCTGGTGGTGGTACCACAGCATCACTCTGTTCGCGAGACCATCGCAAGAATACGCAGCGTCGCACCGCCGTCGAACAACACCTCTATCATCCCGCTCTTTCATCCTGGCGACTTTGAGCAGTTGAGTGCAAATGCAACAAAGGGCTACATCGGTGTTACTACGCCTTCCGCCATGTTTCGGAATGAGCATATCGACGATACGCTCTGTCTCCGGCGAATGGCACTATATGTGTTCGAAGACCTGCATCTACTTGACGAGGTGTACGAACTGTGCATAGCGAAGATCAACTCGTACGCCAGAGCCGCTCGAACGAGGATAGTCGGGATCACGTCGTCCATTGCCAATCCACTCGATTTGGCCACTTGGTTAGGCTTGGACAAGTCGCCTATACTCAGTGACCCCACTGCCCAACCTATCATGCCGGGCCTGTACACTTTCTCGCCAGCGACTCGGGGCAATCCCATCGCTGTGTCCATCAAGACGTTCTCGATCCCTCATTCCGCAATGCTCCAACGTGCAATGATCAAGCCGACATACGATATCATCAAGACCTCTTCGTCATCAGTCATCGTCTTCTTGCCCTCCAAAGGAGCTTGTCGGACCGCAGCAAGGGAGATAGTCACGCAGTCGGGCACAGAAATGGACCTGGATGGATTCCTGACTAGTCCCCGAGATCATGTTGAGCCGCTACTCCAATCCAGACTGCGGGATCAAGCGCTATTCGAGCCCCTCCTGCACGGTATCGGCTATGTGCTCAGTGGGATGGCCGCGTCCGACTTGGCGCTGGTCCTGGAGCTGTTCGCGACTGGAATCATCAAGGCCTTGCTAGTTCCACGAGAAGCATGCTGGACTCTGCCCGTCCGAGCCAACACAGTTGTCATCATGGGCGCGCAGTACGCTCATACCCTGCCCACCATATCACCGAACGGCGGTAGCAAGAACAGGGAGGCGGATAGAGGGGAACGCCAAGTGGTCAATTACACGCGAAAGGAGTTGGTCAAAATGCAAGGCTTCTGCGTGCCGTCCGCGGCTCCGACAGCAGAGGGCGGGCGGCTGTTCGTCATGTGTCAAGCGGAACAGCAACTTGTCATCTCGCGCGTTCTGGGCGAAGGTCTGCCCCTCGAATCGAGTTTGCCAGAGTTACTGCGCGACACTCAGTCTTCTTCCTCTTCCTCTACTTCCACCGCATTCTCGACCGAGGCCAGGACGACGATAGAGGCCAACGCGATTCTGAAGAAACTGCTCAAGCCCCGCCCTGCGCCTGCGCGAGTAGAACTCGACCGACCCATAATCCCCGATCTGCGAAAAAGGGATATGGTCGATCTGCTCAATTACACCTATTTCGCCCTCCGGGCAAAGTCAAATCCTAGTTACTACGACTTACATAAAGGTCTTGAGGATGCTGAAGTCAGCCGACTTGTGGATGCGTGGTTCAAGGTCCATTTTCCCGATGATACCGGAGCGTCGATGGAGAGGGAAGAGAAGAGAGAGAGAAAGAGTAAATTGGACAAGGGTCTGGAGGGTGGGGGTGCGGATGAGGTCACGAATGGGGAAGGAGGCAGGCTTGGCGAGAGCGGCAAGGGTGGTGAGGATGGCGAGAGCGACGTGATGGACGTGGAGGACGCGAATGACAGTGTCGCAGTCGTGGAGGGAGATGTTAGTGGGGACGCACCCGTCGGCGAGGCGGATGGAGAAACGATCGAGTGAGCCGAAGCGCGGATCCAACGAGGACAGGGGAGAACGTTTTGGCAGGAGGCATATTACAGTATAATGCAGCATAGTCCTGCTTCAGCAGGAAAGCCAGCGTACAGATCATGCAAATGTGCATATTGATAGTCGGCAGTTGGCAAGTCGTCACGGCTAGTACCGCTCATGTAGTTCTTTGGTAGTAAATTGTTGCAGATCTAAACAACCGATCTGCTCAATGCTCGTCGTATTTTACACGATGCATATCATGTGTGATAGTACGAGATCTCCTCGTCATCGTCCTTGTATTCGCGATCCATGAACCGATTCTATACATCGTAAGACTGTCAACCCGCCACCTCGTGACTCGCTCAAGCCCACGCAATAAGGATCGCTTGCCTGGCGATATCGATAAGAGCGCTGGCGACCTTTCGCACAGTGGCACGATTGATGTCGGCCAAATCAGTCTCGAGTCGATCTACGATAGGCAGTGCGCACGAGAATCAGTGTCACGATGCACAGTGCAAAGCGCAGGGTAGGACAATCACTTACTGCTGATATTACCCATCATCGTGCCCCACCACACCGCTTGAAGACTGATCATTACCTCCTCCGCTTGGGACTTGGTCAATACCCCGCGCAGCTCGATCGTGTCCATCGATATGGAGGACTTGAATGCGGTGGCCCATTCGGATTTGCGAACATCCATTCGGGCACTGTTCTTGCCCTTTGAGTTTTGAAGGTGGGGTGGGAGAGTGTATCCGCCCAAATCGGCGTGGATCGCGGTGTATGCTGACTTGCGGCAGAATGAGATGAAAGCAGCGATGATGGTTCGCGAGGGGACGTTGTCTCCTGAAGCGCCTGCGATCGTTGTTTCATCCGCTATATCAGCTCATGATGAACAATATAACAGCGAGAGAATCACTGTGACATACCAACGTCTGCGTGGACTTGCTGGATGAGTCCAGTTCTCCCCTCTTCCCCATCGCTCGAGAAGAACGCGTCGAGCACAACAGCAGCGATCTTCGCTCTCATCTTCACGGCCGCCAGCTCCATTTCTTCTTCCTTGGCCCTAGGCTCTCCCCCGGCCAGTCCTAGGGCCGCTAGTAAGGTATCGGCTCTGCCTATGGCGCTCGCAAGCTCGGGAGGGATGGGCACTAGAGGCGTAGTGGGGCTCGTGGTGGCCTGCTGATTCTCGCCTCGACCTTCGCCTCGGGGACGCGCACGGCCATACCTTTTATCAGAGGTATCGTACGTTGAATCCCTCCGAAAAAATGGAGCGCGCGAATCGATGCTCGCAGAACTTGCGAAGCTAGCTTCGCTGTCTGCTCTGTCGTGTCGGTGATCCGCCTGAGGGACATACCGCTCAAGCGCCCAAGAGCCATGTGCGCTACCTGCATCGCTCCTCGTCGATCGTGGGGGAGGGGGTGGGGGCGAAGGTGGCGAGTCCGCATCGATGTCAATAGGCTAAATAAGCTCAATTTTGTCAGGACAACACCATAGCTTGACTTGAAGTCGGACGAGAACTGACCTCGAAGGACGAAGAACCAGAACCCTCATTTGCATTGGCTCCTGCACCGCGCCAGAACACCTCCTCCTCATCTCGGCCAACAGTCACTGACCTGGACCTACGATGACTTGGACCCGCCGTCGTCGATCTCGCACGCTGTGAAGCTTGAATTGCGCTGAGCCTAGCGCGCATTTTGGCTGCGCTGCTAAACGCTGGCGTCGAGCTTCGCGATGTGCTCGGAGTGACGGAGGAGCGGCGCCGACTTGCAGAGGTGCTGGATCTGTTGCGAGCGTGGGCTGGGCTGAGGGACGCTGGCGTTAGTGGAGTTGAGCTCTGAGGAGAGAATCTCGTCAGCGTTGATGCACTTCCGTTGGTGAGTCGAAATAACGTACGTGTCTCGCATGTTCGGGGGTCTGCAGGTATGATCATCTCTCGTCAGCCGTTATATGGTAAGTCTGGTATTCCACTCACGCAGGGCGTAATGACTCGTTCAAGCTTGACGGAAGGCGTAGGCGACGTATGCTCAGCTTCTACCCGAGGGGACGATGTTGGTGTTGCTGGTCGGATGACGAGAGCGGATGATGGAGTGGACGGTGTAGGCGGAGTGGCCGGAGGGAGCATGAGCGTCTTACGAGGTGTGGACTGAGGAAGTGACAGTATGGCGTCAGCCATCCCCAGTATAGTCATGTATGCTTAGCGCTTACTGGGTTGGAAGAGCCGGACTGGCGAAGCTTCAGGGGGGACATGGTAATTGGAGCAACTATAGTGAGCGAGCAGTAGTGAGATTGCAATGATGAGAATGAGGAAGAAGCGAAGAGGGGAGTACTGCCGCATGCTCTATATAGTAAAACCTGACGCCTGCTGGTTTCAGCTAAGGGCGCACTGTATCCGCGTAACCTGGCAACGTGAGTGATGATCCGAGCACTTTAGGGCTCAGCGCCCGTCAGCGCCCAGGTCAGCTCGAGGGTCCTTTGTTTCTTGGATCCTTTGGTCGTTAAGGATTTGCACCGAGGCTCGTGATCAGAGAGATACAAGGGATACATCTGGTTCTGGGAGACAACATCTGATATAAGGCGCAGACTGAGAGGGAGCAAGATGGCCATGGCGTCTCGCGTGCACATCTAGGGGTAGGAGAGCGCTTATAGCTTTGCCTTGGCGCCCTGTATATATTCATCATCAGCACCGCACTTCCAACGATCACTCCAGGGGCGCAAGATATGACGTACCTTCAACACACCGTCGAGCTTGGTCTGGATTTGAACATGGTCATCAGCAACGAAACGGAAGGTCGGCAGCGACGGTAACAAGGACTGTAAAGCACATACAGCGAGCATCACCTGCAATATCATTTCATTAGTTGCGACTCAACACTTCGAGGATTGGGTAGCTCACATTCCCCTTGACTTTCAAGCTACCGGTCATGAACGCCTTCTGGGCATTGACTTTTCCGTCCGCGAGGCCTATGAACGTCTCTGGAACAACATTAGGTGTATCAGCGAGACATCCAAGCGAGGGGGAGGTATAACGCACCATCACTGAGAGAGATAGTGACATCTGCACATCGAGTTAGCTTTTTTCAGCGTTGAGCGCGGTCGCCAATGGTAAGCTGCTCACCAGGCTTCTTGGCGGGACCCTTTGTCACCTCGCCCTTGTTCTTGAGGTCGATACTGCACACGTCCGCATGTCAGTGACAGGCTCCACTGACGCCTCAGGAAGAATGAGTACGCACGACCAGATAGCTTCTTTGCCCGAGCTATTCTTCACGTTGAGTTGGAAGATCCCGTTCGTCTGAGCCATTACAGCGTTGTTCGTCAGCTGGTTTCTGATTGCTGGTAGAGGCTCAGCTGACCTTCTTGATCTGACCTTTCTTCTCTGCCTCCGGCATTTTCTCGAATACTGTAGCGAGGGTCTTCGAATGAATCGCGGTTAGTGCTCAAGCGCAAATACGGAAAGGAGACGTGGGACTTACAGCGAGAACATCGCTTGTCTACGGCGAAAGGCGCAGGACATTCGCGTCAATTCGAGTCATAAAGCAGCAGGCGGTTAGAATGTGCCGCTCCACCCACCTTGAAGCCGTCTTCCTTAATATCTGACATGATTGCAATACTGTGATCTTGTATGTCTGTATGTCTGTACGATGAGAGAGCCGACTTGGACAACAGAAGATGGACTGTAATCAATGTGCGAAGGGACAGAGAAGAGTTGACGGATTGAGTTCAGTTCTCACCACTGACGTCCAGCTTACGGCTATAACAACAGCCGGATGCAATCTAACATCACTATCCTAGGTGTATTACAATTTATTTTCGTACTGTATGAGTACAGTGAGCATTTTCGCCGCCTCCGCTAAACGCTCTCTACGTTCTGCACTGCTGTGTAGCACTTTTCTCTTATGGTCTGATATTGATGATCAATGCATGTTAATGGATCTATTTTGCTCCGCAACTGGCACCTCACAGCAGCTTGAGCTTCCCCGTCACCGTGTTGATGAGTCGCGCGGGGCCGGGTCCTATACCGACTATTGTCTTGGATCCCGGTGCGACCTGTGTCCGACCGGCATCTCGGATCGTCCTCGCGCACAGGCTCAAGCTCAGTGCTTGGGCGGCCAGTGTCTCGAGTTCTTCGGTGTTGGCGCAGCGGAGCGCGATCTTCGGTTGGCTGCGAAGTTGAATCCCTGATCAGCTCTTCTTCTGGCTGATGTGCACAAGAAGTGCAGCCATATCAAAGCCGATGGCAGAGTGCGAGGTAGAAACTCACCCCTGGTTCTGCCATGCGCGGAAGAGCTAAACCGTTGAAATCATAATCAGCTCGCCGCTGTCTTCTTTCTTCCACTATCACTTCAATGCAAAGAAGTATGCTAGACTAACCCGCGGATTGACCTCCTTGAGAGTAAGCGCACACGCCAACGTCGCGTGTCCAGCCTGCGCCGCGATCTTCCCTTTAGTCATCTTCAGCTCGTCGTTCACCACTAGGACGAGCTTGATTTCCTCCCTATTACTGAATTTGATCCCGCTCAAATCGGACGAGAGGGCTTTGGCCGAGTCTTCCGAGTCGGATTCGGGATCCGACGCTGAGCCTGAGCCTGAGGCTGAGGATGAAGCGGATAGGGTTGGGGACGATGGTGCGATAGTTGTGTTCTTCGCCTTCTTTGACGATGACGATGAGGATGGAAGGAGTGGTGTTGCGGAGAAATAGGCGTGGGCTTGATAGCCTATAGCGAAGGCTAGCACCGACCAGACGAGCGGGGAGACGAGGCCTGATAGTCGAACAGATTCTGTCAGCCGCCATTCCTATAGCAGCTGTATGATCTATCCCGTAAAGTAGTCAGGCAAGAGATAGAAGCTACTCCTGCCGATTCCTGCGTGATTGGACATAAGTGAAAGCGCAACCTACCATCCATCCTGATAGTGCTCATGCCGGTATGCGCGCAAGATACCGGGTTTGGCGAGATGTCAAGCTAAAGATTTAAGTATGCTCTATCATATGGGAGTTATCTAGCTACCACCAATCCTTGGCGCTGCGCCAGGCGCCAGGCTGTAAATTGCAAGGACAGCAAAAGATGAAGTGGTGATATCATCACTTCCCGCCTGCACGAGAAATACAGAATACGAGAAAGAGCGAAGAACCAAAAGCAGCAGAACATTACTACTACTCATTCTCGAGCAGACCTATTGCATCAATCACTGAACTCCACAAGCTCGATTCCCGCTCTTGCCCACCACACGCCGAATAACGTAGATCGCGTAGCCATGGTCGCCGCCGCAACGTCCGCGCCCGCCGTCAAGTACAGCACGACAGGCACCGTCTCGTCCCCTCTCAACCTCGACTTGTCGTTGCAGCCTCGAGGCGAGCATATCCCCGTCGACCTCGCTACAGCCGGGTCCAGTGCTGGTTCCAATGGGAGTGGGAAGGCGCGGAAGGACGTGAGGCCGAAAGTCAAAGTCACCCTAACGAGCTTGACGCCCAATAACGTGAGTCGTATGTCCACTTCCAGTGAGGGGTCTTTGAGGGGAACGTCGGCATCATTGCAGTCCAGTGAAACAGCAGCTATGAACTAGTGATTGACAGCAGCTGACAAATGATTACTTTGACGTCGCGCAGTCCGGCACGTTGCGCAAGATCAACGCTGTCGTGATACCCATCGTGTACTCTGACAAATTCTACAAAGACGTCCTGGACCCTACGCTGGACGACATCAACAAGCTCAGTGAGTGCTGAGCTCTGAGTAGCAACTAGCGCAGCTCCTCCTTCACTTGCTACTCATTCCTCAGTCTGAGTCACTGGTGCAGCGCTGATGACCCACGTCCGTAGTATACTACGCGGATATCCCCGTTGGCGCCATTTGCTGTCGATTCGATCATCTCGCCAAGGGGTCCAAGGAGGCGCCAACATTGGTCATCCTCACTCTGGCGTGAGTCATCATTCACCTATCGAATGGCAAAAGGTGTATTGAGCCAAAAAGAAGCCAAAACTGACCATCTCATCAACAGTGTTCTCGCACCATACCGCTCCCTCTCTCTCGGCTCGTCACTAGTCCTCAGCGCCCTACAAGCTTCGCTGAACCCCACGACCCCTCCACCGCCAATCCCATCGGACAAACAGGCCAACACCCGCGCCTCCCTCACTGTCGCCCCGCCCAGACAGAAAGTCAATAGGGCTCTGGCGCATGTGCAGATTGGGAATGACGAGGCGAAGCGCTTCTACGAGCGGTTGGGCTTCAAGCAGGCTGGCATGTGAGTTTGCACCTCTCACGTGACCCTCATACGTCACTTTCGTCGTCGTGGTGTCAGATAAGAAGACTCAGCTGACTCTTGGCGGTGTCGGTAGCGAGGAGAACTACTACTCCAAAGTCGAGCCGAAGGGCGCCCTCATCATGGTCTGCGACGACATCGCGGCGGCCATAGGCGACAAGGCTAATGGCTCAGCATGATGCTAGATCGTTGACACACACTAGCCAGTCATGCATGGAAGGACGAGGGAGATACGACAGGATGCCGTGCGTCTGCATCCATACGCTGTATAAAACGCGTTTGGGCCTTGATCGATGCATCTGGTATGATCATAGACAACCTTTCATTTGCCCATTATATCATGCACTCATTGAGCAGATACGAGCTTTGATCCTTACACCGCCGCTCACAGATCTCGCACACTGCAGCAGCACAACCTTCAAGCATGACTACAGCGTCATCAACCATCCGTACTGCGTCTGAGCAAGGAGAAATCAAAACACTGCTCTCGTACTCGCAGCCTCTCTCACAATACCTGATGCGATGAGAGCCGCATATACGATCAGAGCCACCCAATGCGACTGTAGTCGCCACATCCACATTGCTCACATCGTGTACAACGCTTGCATCGCTGACATCATATACATCCGACTCTAAGATGCAATGCACGATGCACGTTGATCCCAAAAGTAAAGCAGACACTTGACAGTTAATTTAGTAGAAAAGGGAATTGTGCAAAGCACCTATACAATGATTTTGATTCGGACAGACGTGCAGTTCGTTCCGTCGTCCCGTCGTTCAACTGGGTGTGGGATGTGGAGTGGGTCATTGGTATCGGGTGACAATTTTATTTGGACAGCTGCCCTTTTTGCTTCTCGCCCAGCGATAGCTTTTGTTGTTTCTTCTGGCGCATCCTTCTTGCGCCTCCCTTTTGCCTTCCCCCGCTGCTCACTGATCAGGCGCTGGGCTCCACGGTCCCGTCGGCAAGACCAGGGCCCAATCTTCTACTGCTTCCTCCGCTTGATGATCCTCTCCAACCACTTATTTCTTAGCGAGCTCGCCTTGAGAGCCACATATGTATCTGCAGCAGCCACATTGGTCTCAAACTCCGCCAAGACCTCTACGAGATCTTCGTCGTTGAGATCGTTCTCGCCATTTTGCAATTGGAGTATCGCCTCGGTCCGTCGCTGCGCATCGCTCAAGCCTGCTGCTGTCACTTCGGCCGGTAAGGCCATTTGCGGATGATGGTGGAGATGAGGAGGCGGTGGTTGTAGGTGTCCCCCAGGCGCCATGCTTGTCCCGGGTGTAATGGAGGTCGAGGCGAACTGCTTCATCATTCCCGGTGGAGGAGTCTGCAGCACATGCGCCTCAAGCAACGAGTTCGTCGTACTTGTAGATCCGAAATCTGGTGAGCGCGGTATTCCCATGTTCTGACTATGTGTGTGATTCGAATTTGCATTGTGACCGTTCACAGCCCCAGGGCTGGTCGCTGGAGGATGTCCAGCAGGATTGGAAGTTGCAAGCTGAAAGTTGAAAGCTTGTACATGGTGAGGGATGTGTGACTGAGATTGAGAATGTGGGTGTGATTGGTGTGGATGATTATGACTCGTTGATCCGGAGACGCTTTGATGTGGTATAGGCTGAGGCCGTATCGCCATTCCTGCCGAAGTGCCGTTGGGAGATATTCGAGGCTTTTTCGGCGGACTGCCCTGCGCCATGGGAAGGGGATGAGGATGAGCCGATCCCGCAAGCAAGGAGGGGTCGAAGTGCAACGGCCGCTTCCCAAGTGCGAATGTTTGCGTCTGCGATGACAGAATGGTCAGTCTACTTCACTATATCTACACCTTCTTCACTTGGGTGCGAACCAGACAGAGCACCTCACGTTGTCGGATATGGTGAAGGAGCCATCGAATTCGCCCTCGCCATCCTCCTCCCCTGCTTCTGTCCATGCAAACACACTGTGTTCGCCTGCCATTTGCCCACTCAACTGCGCAAGAGCATGCGAGTTTGGGCCGACGTTGGAGTTCAAATTGGGATCTTGATGATGTAGTCCCGCCTGACCTGTATGCTGGTGTGAAGAAGACATCGCATGTGGGTGTTGGTGATGAGAAAGGTCGCCAACGCTATTGATGCTTTGTGAATGCGCGTGACCGTGGTGATGGCCGTTCTGCATAGCTTGTGGTCCGGGACCAGCGCTACCTACGCTGATGGACAGCATGCTACTTGAATCAGATAACGAGGCGAGTGACGATCGTGGTTTCTGCCGTATCCGACCGCGAGTGGTGTCGAGCACGCAGAGTGTGGCAAGAGAGTCGAAACACGGCAAGTGGATCTTGCGATACTTGTATGCGTCGAGTTGCTAGATGGCGCCTCTGGTGTCAGTCATAATCGAATATGTTGAGAGGGACTGCACCTTTTCGGCAGACTCCCACGCATCGGAAGCAGCCGACAAGCGGTGCGTTGCCCTATCCCAAGTAAATCCTGGCATCTGTTCCATATCCTTGACCGCTTTGTAATCTCGTTGGAGCTGCGCAATGGATGCAGGTGAGCTCATGATGATCCGAGGAGAGCGCCCGTGGCTGGGGAGTGCGACTCACTCGTTGCCAACGACTCTTACAAGCCTCAGCGGTCTTAGGTCCACCCATATAGGTTGTCCCTTCAAGAAGCCTCGAGGCTTCCTGCCAGACTTCAGGTTTGAACCCGTTATCCGCCGTCCGGCCTGTTTCCTTGTACCGCATCAAGACGCCAATGAGGACGTTGGTGTCGTCATCTGACCAGTGAGCTGAGCGCTTTCGGTCCTTGTCCTTGATTGGAGGCTCGGACGACGTTGATGACATTGTCGAGGCCATAGCTTGACGCTCCAAGCTGGATGGCTATTCAGCCGTTCGGCTTCGGCGATGACGAAGGCGTCAGCAGGTCGTGGATGAACAAGGCCTGTACGTGGTCGGCGTGAGCTGCCGGAAGGGAAGCCGGACAAGGGGTTCGAGAGATTTCTAAGGTAAAACATGGGTTAGTCCGAGCTGAAATGTGGTAGCACGCCATGTGGAAAGATGCCAGACGTATTTGCTAGTCTAATATCGCAACTCACTATAGGTGGGTGGTGGTGATAGTCGCCTTGACGCTCCACTAGGAAGCGGCACACTCCATCTTTTGTTGATCCACAGGCTCTTGGCCTTTTTCGTTCTGCGAGCTGGAAGCTGGGCGCGGGGAAGGACCGGGAGAGATAAGGCCGGATTCGACTTTTATGGCTGAGCTACGATTTTCGACGAGTAGAGAGTGGCTAGGGACGCGAAGAGTCGCGAGAGGACGTATGGAGAGCTGCGAGCACAGTGAGACGCAAACATCATCAGCTTCAAGCAAATCGATCGAGCTTGTACGTGGACAAGTTTCGGTTCGGCCACTCCGGGATGTCCGGGGCGGGAACGGGTGACTCGCGCGACTCACAAGCACAGCACTCAGCACTCTGCCTTCTGTCTACGATATCGGCCTCGAGGTATCTGGATGGGATGCACCACCTGGGCGCTTTTTGGTCTGGCGATGAGGGACCACGAGGGAAGGAAGCAGCAGATACAATCACGCTGACACGCTAGGCTAGCTGGTACAGTACGAGCAATAATTTGAATTTGGCGGGAAGGGGTTATCGCTGTGCTCGCTTGGCCGGGTGACCCGATTACGACTGGAAAACGTAATCAGTCCTAATTGGGTCGATTCAGCCTATTATTACAATCCTGCCATACAATTACACAATTACACATCAGACATCACTCGAAGACGGTGCTCCGCGTTATAGCGCTACGGTCGACTACCACTTCTGCAGCATCGCGCATCCACCATCTCGCGATTACAACAACAGCTGCACTCAACCTGGATTGGAACGAGAATAATACTATAGCACAGCTCAAGATGCCTCCTGATACCACGTACATGCCCGGGTCGGACGAAGAGGACAACGACCATATTTCCGATGACGACAGACCAGGCCCGTCGTCCAGAGGTAGCAAGCGGGGTACAACAGCTATAGCGAACGGCAAGGGCAAGGATGTGGGTGGTACCGACATACTTTACCTCATGTTGTTAAGCTGACCACTTTATTCTTGTGCTAAATGATTCAGCCCGGACGCCAAGCGTGGGAAGCAGAGTACAAGAAATCATGGGATATCGTCCAAGAGGACGAGTCGGGGTCGCTCGAGTCGGCAGTCGAGAGTCTGCTGGCGCGAGGCAGACGGAAGCGGTATGTCCAACCTCTCATTGCTCGTCCGGGAATGAGACGAGTAAACGGCGCTGATAAGTGGTCTGACGCAGCGCGATCATGTCGGAGACGCCATTGCGACGGTCGATCATCAGACACATGTTCATACTATTAGATTTGTCCGAATCGATGATGGACAAGGACTACAGGCCTACACGGTGAGTGCTGCAGTACTGCTCTTGGCAGACTTGAACGCTCTCGTGATGACCGCTGATGTGTTCATGTCGGATGTGCGATGTGCGGTGTGCGACAGATTCGAAGTGATCCTCACGTATCTCCGCACCTACGTGGTAGAATGGTTCGACCAGAACCCCCTGGGCCAAATAGGGATCATCATCATGCGCGATCGACTGTCGGAAGTGATCGTGCCCATGGGCGGTAATCCGCAGGAGTTGCTCGCGGCGCTGAGCGATAAGCGCCGGCTGGAGCCTAGTGGGGAGCCAAGTTTGCAGAATGGTCTTGTCATGGCTAAAGGCGGTATGAGGTGAGCTGCGACTTTCCACATCACGCGGTACCCTTCTTGTGTCTCTGCTTGTATATCGTTTTCATTCATTTGACCAACTGGAAATGCAGCCACCTGCCCTCCACATCATCCCTTGAAGTCCTCACGATCTTCTCATCCATCTCCACCGCCGACCCCGACGGGCCCGTCACCATCCACACGGTATTAAACGACCTGGTCACCTCGCGAATACGGACGTCCATCCTCTCCCTCTCTGGTGAAATCAAGATATGTCGCTCGATAGCCGACCGAACAGGGGGGAGGTTCGGCGTCGCGTTGGATCAAGATCACCTGAAAGATCTATTATGGGAGACGATCCCGCCGCCCGCCACTACAATGAACAGTGCTGTCACAGTTGGCGTGCGCAGCGCGCTGGCTGCTGGAGGCCGTGCAGGAGCAAGCGGCGCAGGGGGAGGGGGAAGAGCGCCTGCGGGTGATTTGATGGTCATGGGATTCCCGATCAGGCTGCCACTGGGGGGAGAAACGCTCTGCGCATGTCACGGGCTCCTGAAGAAAGGCGGCTATCTCTGTCCTCGATGCGGCAGCAAACTGTGCGATGTTCCCACAGACTGCGAAGTGTGCGGGATGATGGTGGTCAGTAGTCCGCACTTGGCCAGAAGGTGAGTCGAGTCCCCCTTACCCCTTACTTCTCACTCCGATCTTCGGTCAATTGCATTGCAGCAGATCGTTGATGAGTCACTTGGCTGCTTGGCTGGGATCGGCGATAGCTTCTGGTTCCTCTTCCCCGTGGCCAACTATGCTCCGCTGGCCATAGACGACCTGCCAATAGCAGAGGAAGAAGGGCAGAGCGTACCCCAAACATGCTTCGGGTGCGACGTAGAGTTCGCCGATGTGAGTCTTACAATATCCTTCAGTCAATGTCGCGCCATACAAGCACAACTTGCTTACTCAGTGCTGATATGTGGGGTGGGTTAGACCACCAATATCGAGAGCGGCGTCGCGGCGGTGGACGACCACGTCAGCGCTCTGGGGAGGTACAGGTGTACCAAATGTCAATCGACCTTCTGCGCCGACTGCGATCTGTTCATACACGATACGCTACATACATGCCCAGGGTGCGCGCAATAGCGCACGACGGTACTTCATTGGCGCCCCGTAGTGCAGGACCGGTGCATGATCTACTCGATCTCTTTCGCTATACTTGCTGAGACACATAGCTCGCCCACGTGTCGATAGAGTACACCGTGCAGCACGATAGGGGTTCGACAGCATCCGCGACCATCTCACTGTTGTACATTCAACTCATAGAACGACCATACTCTGCGATGTCATTTGTTATGACGACAAGCAGTACAAGCAACATGTTCATGCGGAACAAGGTACAGATCTATGACTCGCACAGTATTGTTATCAACCAACATTATGACAGGCAACCTTAATCACCGCTGACAAGCTACTATGTATTCCGAGGACAACGGCGAGTATACAATTCTGATGGAACACGCGAAACAGTGCCGGATCTCTAACTTATTAACAAACCGAGAGATTCATCTTCTTCCACTTCCTGCACGCTGACGACGCTCTGCGTGCTCTCGGTTCTGCGCAATAGGGGCATCTCGGACGGCGAGATTGGCCGTTGGTGTCGTGCGACGAGCTGGATAGGTTCGCCTAGAGCTGACGGCGCAGGTGGAGAAGGACTTCGAGACAGGGGTGTAGGCGCAAAGGGCAATGGGTCTTCGCCAACGCTCGAGGGTGATCGAGAGATCTTCGAGCCCTCAGAACTCTGCGATCCACTTCCCCCCCACCTGATGACCGAGCCTCTCAGTCCCTCCGCCTCGTGCTCGCTATCATCATCGTCTCTGTCATGTCTTGAGTGCAGCAGGTGAACGCGCCGTGGTGGTCGTGCAGGTACGGTCGACCTCGCATGTTCGACATGCTGGCTGGACGTACCCTCAACTTCGGGCGACGATTCGGGCGAATAGGTATCATCCATATCGCCTTGAACCAACTCAGGGGTCGCCTCTTCCAGAAGAATCTCAGGGTGAGAGGCGTCAACCGAACTCTGGTCAGACGTAGTTCGGGGCGAAGAGAGCGATGCTAGCGTTTCAGCAGCCGGGCGATGAGGTGTCGGGAAGGGACCTCTGACATGGGGTTCTGGTGAAGGAGGTGAGCTTGTGAGAGGCAAGCGTGCGTCCGGTATGCGCTCCTGCGCCACGGGCGACTGGCGGGACCCGTGCGTTGAACCCATTTGATCCTCAGATCCTTGCTGAGAGCCAGTTGCGCTTAAAGCTTGATGTGATATATCCGAAGATGAAGACTGACGACCGCGCTCGGCGCTTTCCAGTTGAGCGGTGTCTTCAGAGTGCTTCACAATGGGAGACAGCGGTTCTCCTTCCGCACTTCCGGGACTTGAATCTTCCCTTCCAGGTGGTCTATTGTCATCAGAAGTCTGGCCCTCGGATCGCGCCCTGCGCGCAGGCTCACGTCGCCCAGAACCAGTCCCTGTGGCTTCCTCTTCGGGTGGTGAAGCACCTTCCGAAGGAGGGTTTGGGGAGAAACTTTGACGAGATGAAGCCCCAGTGTTAGGTGTCATCACTGCGCTCGACTGTGATAGGGGGGAGACTTCAGCTACTTGGTAACCTCGAATGTGATTTCGGCGTCTTCCATCTCTCTCCCATGCTGTAGTGAAAACGATGGCTGATGAACTGGATGGCGTGGAGCGTACAGGGGAATCATCTCGGCTGCTGGCCAACGATTGAATCGTGCTTCGCATGCTGGATTCGGCAGGTTGAAAGCCAAGCGGGGGAATGTTCTCATTATCTCGCTGGTGATCTCTCCACCTCGAAGGTCCAGCAACGTTTCTTACGAAGTTCAGCGCTGATGTAGCAGGGGGCGACATGGAGAATGAGCTGTCGCTGGCGAATGGATCAGGACCCATGACAGGTTGTCGCCTTGGTGGGATTGCACTTCCAGCTGGGGAGCGTCTTGGCTCGAGGGGCAACCGCGTTGCTTGACGAGGGACAGTAGGGGTGAAGTCCGGAGCATTGAATCGAGCCGCGTTTGAATCGACTGGTAACCCCTGCGGAATCGCCTCACCGTGCAGCTGTGTCGGGCGAAGAAAGTCTGGCCATGTGGCCTCCGCAGATGATGGTGTTTGATCCAAAGTGAATGCGCCCCCCAGGAATTCGACGGGACCATCATCGTCATCCCGGAAAGGATTATCATCGGAGAGATCGGAGAGATTGGAAGAATCAAAAGCGGCGCGTGTGCGGGCCCTAGCCGCCATCTCCAACCTCGTCACCCGGTCGGCCTCAGCTCCGGGGCTACTTCTCCTTGGCACTCTGCGCAGTCGCAACGGGTCATTGGATCCCGTTGACCCAGATCTGGTGGATGCTTCCGGAGTATCGTTCCATGGCTGTTCTGCGTCAAGGATAGGATCGTCAGAGGGAGGTGGTCCTGTAGCTCGGCTTGGCGGAAGAGCAGACGCAGCCGCTCGTCTTGCGACCGCTTGTGGCTGTGATCTTCGCTCGGATTCCGGTATATCCAGAGGTCCCAACACCAAGCCCTGCCCGCGTTGTGGGGCAGGACCTGTACGGCGATCGCCAGCAGGAAGAGTGGTGGTGTACCCGTTGACAAGTGACGCGGGCGGAGAATTGCCCGTTGATGTAGCCGCAGTCCGAGGACCAAGGGACGTCTGGGAACTCCGCCGGGCGCGAGTCCTGAAAGTGTTTATCTGGACACGTTCGACGGGCTCATATACGGTAGCCGGGTGTTCTTCCAAGGTTTGTCTAGGAGCCTCTGCGTCGACCAGGACAGGTCTGTGGACAGCTATTCGATACTGCTCGGCGATTGCCTCCAACGACTGACGACTGCGAGGTGCAGCACCGGGCGGCGCCACTTGAGGTGGCGATGATTCTACACCGGGCGTTGTCGGGTGATCTGGCAATTGTGTTCTGACTGCTTCTTCCTGGTTCAGGCTGAGAGTTGGAACACCACGCTGACTGCCCCAAGTGCGCCACGATTGGGGTGAAGACTGCGGACTGCCAATGACGCTTGCGGGTGGCGATGAGTGGTCTTCAGGAGCCACAACTGGAGAGGTGGCAGTCACGGCAACGTACTCTGTCGGCAATACAGAGGCAGCAAAGTAGTCTTGCTGAGCAGTGGATGTTTCGGGTAGACGCTCGACATCCGCTTCTTGGAAAGCTGGTCGGGTATCGGTGGCAGAAGCGGTCTCGACCTCACCAGCAGAACGCGGCGGATCTGTTTCCACAACGGCAGCCTCTCGTAGCCTGTTGAAGTAAAGCTCCCTGCGCCGAGCATCGTCTGCCTCTACCCACGCCGTTATGTCATACGGAGTGGGCAAACCATCTGACTCGACGGTATCGCTTTGCTCGACGCTTGGTCCAGATTCACTGACAGTGGTACGCATTGGCTGACTTGCGACCTCTTGGTTAGGAAGCGAAGCGGCCCGCGGGCGGCCGTCACCGTCCAAAGGGTCGGCAAGAGAGATGTGCAAGGGACTAAGACCTCGCCTGATGCGGATGGGACTATCCCCTCCCGACTGGGGTGATGAGTTGCCGTTGGATGTGCCGCTCGGACCCGCTTCAGCTTGTGAGCTCACAAAAGGCGATGTTGCCAGAACTTCGAGCGGCGATGGGGCCGAAGAGCGATGCTGCCGATCGGTGATAGGGACGTCGTAGGATGGGTTGAAGGCTGACGGTGCCGCAGGTGACTCTTCCGCCTGGAGGATTTGGACTGCGAAGGAGGACACGACAGGGTTCGACTGTGCCGGTGTCGCCGAGGACTCTTCTTTGACGGTGACAGAGGCACTCGACTCGGGCTGCTCGTCGATGAGACTCATAGTCGTTCCAGACAGGACCGATGAAGAAGCAATGCTCCAAGGGAAAGGATTGGCAGGACGTGGGGTGAGAGAGGCGCCAGGTATGAGCGTGGGCACACTCCCCTGACCTTCTGCCTCGCGGCGTAGTCGAGCATGTTCTTGGGAGACCGTAGCGGCTGGATGGAGCCCAGGGTACTGGACAGGCGATGCCGGCGGTAGGACTGCGGGAGGAGTGAAGTTAGAGGAAGCCGGCACCGGCTTTGGTCGTCCCTTCTTTGCTTTTGGTCGTCTGGGTTCGGGTTGACCCCTGATCGGCCAGGTACTCGATCAGCTTGAGTCCAGTACTCACTCAAGAAGGGGAGTGCAGAAGGGAAAGGGAAGCCGAACATAGAGATGTCGCCTTGCGGTCCTCGCTCACCGATGAAGCACACGCTGGAACAAGTCCCAGGTCCACTTGAACAAGCCCCACGCGAAGCCGATCAGAGCGGAGATGATGCCGCCCATATCTGCAGGTGTCTACCGGAGAAAGGAAAGCTAGGCGGGTGACTAAAGGCGTGGAAGATGCACGTCAGCATGGCAATCTCGTTCACTGCTGGGATCGCAGCTGACCTTCGACGGGCAAAGAGTACTCACCTTCACTAGTACAGTAGTCCTCGGGAGCCAGCGGTGACTTGCCTGAATGCTGACACGAGAAGAAGCACGAAGGGAGAGGGGGTTCAAGAGGATCAGGATGAGTGGAGGAGGGGTGGAAGGAGGGAAACGAACGTGGGAAGAAGAGGGGAGTTATGGAATATGCTGACGAGACAGCCCGTGTGGGGGAGAGGGATGGAAGAGCTACTGCTCTGTCTGTCTATGAGTGAAGAAGGCTAAGGTGAGTGGGCAAGAAAGAGCGAGTCGATGAGAATAGGCGAGAGAGGGGAAGGTGGAAGAGAGGAAGAAGAGAAAGTGGAAGTGGAAGAGATGCAATGGAGATTAAGTAGTAAGTAGAGACGGAAATCAGTCGCCTATGTCACTCGTCACTTGTCAATTGTCACTGGGTCCGTGCGCTGTTGCATTTGTCAAAAGCACTTGTGACTCCGAATTTCTCTTTTTGTCGAAAGCTCTTCTGCGCCCATTGTACGTCTACGAGCTCAATGATGCTCATACCTGCTCATAATAGCAGCCAGCGTCATCCTGGCATGTCCTGAACTGTATACATCGAGCATGCAATACCATGTAGCGATGAAAGAGGAAGCACCCAGTGCATGGTCGAGCAGTGTGCCACACGCCACTGCACTAGTGTGTCGAACGGGATCAAATCAACCGAAAAGCTTACGAGCCAAATTCGAAACTGTCGTCATTCCAACCCCTGCTCACCACTCTGGCACAGCACAGCTACTCCAGTACTCGCTTTCATCATTCCAATCTCTCACTCTCTTTGTCCAGTCTTCAACCAGCTCTTTCTGCTTCACTGCATCGAGAGTACAGGTACACCAACGCGAGACGCGATGTCGGCCATCTTCTCGGCCATCTGGCCCGTGCTCAGTTCCTATCGCCCTAACGCAGCGCGGGATCGTCAGTGCGCCATCTTCCCTCTCCTCTTTTATGAGTATTGCATGTGCTGATATGAAATATTGCAGGGCGCAGCCACTGAGGTTCGGCGCTTTCGAAGCCCTCTACAAGCCTCCAGGATGGGGCGTCAAGCAGCCCCGTAACGACCAGGACGCCCAACGGTGCGTCGCCTTGTCCTCCTCATCATCTTCCTCATCCTTTGTCCCAGCATAGTACAGTAGCGATATGATGTTTCTTAATTAGACTCTGACATGGCCATTTCGGCCAGAGGAGAAAAGACCAGTCTTATAATACCCCTGATCGCCTATACTACTCCGCCCATCTCTGCCTCATGTCTATAATGCTGTCGGGAGCGGTGGAGCTGACTCGCACGCCGCCGGTTGTAGACTATACAACCACATCCGTACCGTCGCATTCTGGCTTGATGCTTCGCCTCTACTAGCGGATCTCGGTCTGCCATTCAGGGTGAGTCGCAGGTCTGACGTTGTTTCTACATCATTCTCTCACTCAAGTGTGCCGCGGCTAAGCTGACGCTTGGATGAATACGCAGGCTGGTCTCGACGACATCATCTCCCTCGTCCCCATCTACGGTGACATCGTATCCGGCTTCCTGCAGCTGTACCAAGTGTGGCTATGCTTTGTCTTTGGCGTACCGCGGAACATCCTGGGCTATATGGTGAGTTGCTCCATTCCACTCCTCGTCACGAAGAGCTACTTCGCCCGTATCCCATCGGTCGAATCTCTACTTGTTGAGCATCACTAATGCAATGCACGATCACAGCTACTCAACGTCCTCCTTGACACAGTCGTAGGCATCGTACCCCTGATAGGCGACTTCATCGACAACCTCTTCAAATCAAACTTGCGGAACCTCGCTCTACTCGAAGAATACCTCCTTACAAACCCCACAGCTACGGCGAAATACCACATTCTCCTGATGCCCGAATCGAACGACTTCATGCCGAAGCCGAAACACGCTAAATTCAGTACATCTTGGTTCGGCGGCGGGGGCAAGACTCAAGAAGAGGAAGAACGGGAGCGGGAGAGGTATACTGGTCGCGTGAGAGTGACGAGGAGGATGGCGCGCGACGAGGGAGAAAAGGCCTTTACCGCCGGTGCGGGTGTTCCCCCGTACGAAAACGCCTCGAGTACCGGCTCTGCCCCGCCGGGTCAAACTAGTGCTGGTGCCGGCGGGACTCGCTCGCGCAGGAACAAGGCTGATCCAGTCTTCGAGCCTTTAGACTAGACTAAATCAATTGTATCCAGCTTGTATATATGCGGAGTACTCGAGAAGTAGATTGTAGCGATAGATACACGAATCAACGATTGACGGAATATGTATACAATGACGATTCATGCTGGAGTATGCTATATGCCTATGCCGGATTATACCAAAAGAGAGAGGAAACGATCGCGCAGTACGCGGTACACGGTATGCAGGAAGCCCACTAATACTTGTGCCGTGTAGAGTAGTCTGATTCGAAAAATTGGAATTAGCAACAGCAATATCTGGAGGGACTGCTACGCGTCGATCTCACCCTTGGGAGCGACGACGAGACCTCGGCCCTTTGACGAGCCGCGATAGACAGTCTCGATGATGTCGATCATCTACGGCGTGACGGTATTTGTCATCAGCTTGGAACCGACCATGATTACGGGGGCCTGTAGAAGCTGGGCAACGCACCTCTTGTTTATCCGACACAGCCCAATTTCTGGACGAGACAAGTGGAGAAAGTCAGCATTTCTGCACCGAGTTTCTGATAACGAGAGAGAGAGACAAACGCACATTTTGTTGTTGTTACCGGTACCGAGATCAATCATGATATGTTTATTTCTAGGTCAATCAGTCAGCTACGCCACCTTTTCATACGATGGAAAGCGCTCGTAATAGCGAGCTTGACGATGAGAAAAGAAGATACGACGCACCGGTAGAAGAACATGAGTGTGCAGGGATCGTACAGCTCGTACATCTTGTTGAAGTCCGGCACTTCCGTGACGTCCACTACGACCGCAATCCGCATCAGCAACTGCGTATCCTCGCCCTGCAATAGAGAGAGAGTACGCACCGAGATAGATGACAGCGAAATTCTGTACTTTCTCCGAAACGCTATAGAGCGTCTCGTCCATCGCCATGCACTGTTCGTCGTGGTCGTGTCCGAAGCGAATGCACACTACGCGGTCTTCCTCGACAAGGATCGCTTGGTCCACGTGCCACCCCGAGTGCAGGCTGCGGAGCGGAGCGGATTCGTCGATCGAGTGTTAGTAGCGGGAGTGGATAAGCCGAGGAGTACACGGGTACGTGAATACACGATAAGTGTGAATGAGAAGAATGAGAGGGGCGAGACATTGTCAGCGTGTGCTTCAAGAATGCTGTCGGGATGGGAGACGCCACTTACTGGGTCATAAAGTACGACATCTTGGTCTGTCTCTTCTATCTGTATCGACCGCTGGCCAGGAGAGGGATTAGATAGATATCAGTCCAGTATAGAGTGTAGACAGCAGTATCACACCTCAAAACATCTGTTTCTAAAGTGAACCAACTGTTACTCGAGATATGAGTGGCAACAACGCTCACGTGCACCACACGCGCAATTGATCCCGTTCTCACGAACAGCACCGAACAAATCCGCTGGATGACGTTTGTCGTTCGTCGTGCTTGAGAACTTGAGTAAGCACAGTATCACACCGAAGCTCGTATATCAGACCGCGCAGGTACCTCGTCGTCTTCGTCCTCACTATCTCACTCTTACACTTCACTCAACAAAAGAAACCAGAGAATACATACACATACACGCAATGGTCGCTATCGCTCTTACCCTCTCGCAGGCTCGTCCCGCACTCCGCTCTTCCAGCCTCAGAGCTGCATTCGGCGTTATGGCCAGGTCGAAACATACCCTCCCCGAGCTTCCTTATGGCTATGATGTGAGTACTGTCCCGCCTGCTGTGACTAGGTCGAGCTAGTACGATGCAAGCTGCTGCGTAGGCGGGGAGAGCCAGATATCATAGCTATTGAAGCATCACGATGTATAACATAGCTATAACCATGCTGATAACATCCTCAACATCACTCTCTGCCCATCTACCTACCTACCTTCATTTTCGCTATGTAGGCCCTCGAACCCTCCATCTCGTCCGAGATCATGACGCTGCACCACACCAAGCACCACCAGACCTATGTCACGGGTCTCAATGCCGCCGAGGAGAACTTGGCCAAGTTCCAATCCAGCGGCGACGTCAAGGCGCAGATTGGCTTGCAGGCTGCGCTCAAGTTCAACGGTGGTGGGCACATGTGAGTGGCGTCCGCTTGGTATGTCCTATCAACGCAGAATGCTGATTGCTGCACATCATATGTCGCGCAATTGCAGTAACCACTCTGTAAGTCCAACACGCAGCTAGTAGCCGTATACATCTGTTATGAGACACAGGCGATACTGACCCGCACACAGCTCTTCTGGAAGAACCTCGCGCCCACGTCCTCCCCGCAGACGAAATTCCCCTCGTCGGGCGCACTCTACGACCAAGTGCAAGCTGATTTCGGAGGATTCGACAATCTCAAGAAAGAGGTGAACACCAAGACTGCCGCTGTGCAAGGCTCCGGCTGGGGCTGGTTGGGCTTCAACAAGTCTACTAAGAAGCTGGAGGTTGTCACTACGGCTAACCAGGATCCTCTCCTCTGTGAGTTTCGCGACGATCCTCGTTTTCGCATTTGTTGCCTTCGCAGCTACCTTAGCCTGTTTGTGCGAGGCCATGCGCTGCAGCTAGCTAATCTCGTTATATTCTCGCAGCTCACGTCCCCATCATCGGCATCGATATCTGGGAGCACGCGTGAGTATATCCGCGACATCTCGTACATGTGCCATCAGCTGATATAGCTCTTCCAGCTTCTACCTCCAGTACAAGAACGTCAAGCCCGACGTAAATTTTACTTCCGTTTCCGCAATTACGTATGTGTACTGATTGCGTTTGTTCGTATAGTACCTCAACGCTATTTGGGATGTGATCAACTTCGAGGAGGCCGAGAAGAGGCTCAAGGAGGCGCTCTGAGCGACTTCCTCTGCGGAGTAAAACTGAGGTGATAGAAAAAAAACGGAGAGCAATCAAGTCAAAGTGAAGAAGTTGAATTATGCATTGATGTCGTACACTCGTTACATATCGTGAGAAGCGCGTGATCCCTAATGTCTCCTTGCACCATTTGTGCAGCTGCCCCGATCAACTACTCTACTTCGCTACGACCCCATTGTCGAGCCCGAGCCAAGCTCGTTCCTCCTCTGTAGCGCGAGACCACTTGTACGACCCGCCTCCAGGGGGTGCAGCACCATCTTTGCTCCGCCTTCGTTTGCTCGCTGTTGGCTGGCTCTGGGTACTATCTGTTCGCTGGCTCTGCGCCATGAACTGGGCAAACGAGCATTTCTCCCAGAGATCATGGCGCAATCCGCTCTGCACTCCACTCCCAGGACTGGCCAAATTGGCCGAAGAGGCAAGAGTGGCCGACGCCGGTCTGACCCATTCCAGCCGATCCCACAGTCGTCTATAAGCCCTCTGCAACACCCTCGCAGTGAGTGGATGGGGGACACTCCACGTCCGCGGATTCTGGCGTGTATGGCGCGGTGCAGGTGGGGGATAAGCTTCGTGGATGACTCGGAGTTTTCGGAGTGGGGAGGATGCTCGAGGGAAGATTTTGCGAATGGAAGATGGGAGGGAGGAGGTATTTAGGCCTGCGTAGATGAGTGCGTTGGGCTCGTTCTCGTTGCTCCTTCGAGATGAGGATGGGGTTGATGCTTGACTAGGAGCTTTAGAAGTTGGAGAGGCAGAGTCGCGCGGTGTTGAAGGAGACGATGCAGTCGATGCGCTGGGGGACGGTGATAGTGATGAGGATGGTCCGTAATCTAGTCCAGCGAGGATATGGAGATTATGCAGAATGGGGGTACCCTCCCAGCCCGTCTTCGCTAGACCATCTCCTCCATCTCCTTCTCCTTCGCCTTCTCCTTCTCCTTCTCCTGCTCCTCTATCGCCTCCTCCGTCTCCTTGGCCTTTGTAGACTGACAAAGGCGGATAAAGGACAAGAGGCACCCCGCACAAAGCCCAGTCCCTCTCCAACGCTCTTCTCTCCCTAGCACGCGGGACGCAGGATGGCGTCACCCTCCTCGCGCGGGGTTGGGCCGCTGTGTCCACCACTATCGCTGGAGGTCTGAGGGGTAGGAGTGGGGGTGGGATTGGTGATGCTGTTAGAGATATTGGTTCGTTGCGTTGATCCACCGTAGTGAGCGAGTATGATGCTTGGATAGTCTGGTAGCGAAATCCGTCAATGTCAGTACCTGTAGTACGAAAGATGTATTAGAGAAAGACGTACTCGGAGTACTTCCCACCGCACGACCCCCCGCTGAGCGTATACTTCATCTAGCAGCCTACTCAGCGCATGGGGGTGGCTCGCTACCGCCGCTCTGAGGCGATTGAGACTCTATGTGAGGTGGTCAACTTGTTTCCCACAGCGACCATTCGCGATGGAAAGCATCACACACCTTGTGAGCTCGCCTTGTAGCTTGCTCTGAGCGGACGCGGCGCCTTTGCTCTCTTGCTAAAGCAGATGAAGAGCTCTCGGCTGCTGTCTCTCCATCGACCTGGCTCTGCTGCCTGCTGCTGTTGCTGTTGTTATTGTGATCAACGCTAACATTGACCCTTCGCACCAAAGCCTTGAAGCGCGGTTGCAGCACAGCCCACAAGTGCGGATCAGGAAGGAGACGGAGATGCTGCAGGTAAGCCCTATACAGCGTTCGCGGCTGCGGCTGAGCCATGAGCGACGCGGTGGTATAGCCTTTGCATACTCTTTATAGCACTACTAGCAATCTACTTTGGCATGGTGATGGTGCATCACCCAACTCGAGCATCTGTCCAAAACAGCTCGGAGATACCGTGATACTCCGTTCTCCGGATAATAAAGCCGATCGAGATTCCTTTCCGGCGGTATAGAACAGTGCAGTACGGTGGAAGCGAGTGACGTCAGGTCACTGCTGCTGGAGTACTCTAGTGAGTGACGAGTGATCACCTCACCACTCACTTCGATTTCAAGCATTACGCAATCCTCACATACAAGATATATAGATCGAATAAGTTACTCACTCTGCAGTGTTCCTTTCACTTGTATCCACATACATTCAATTAACGTGAGCATCTCATCTCTCGCGAACTAAACACTTATCAGCCAACATGCTAACGACCCGCCTTCTTGCTCACGCTCACGCTTCTGCCCTCGCTGCCACTCGCTCCCGCGCCCTCTCTCGTCTGACCCCGATCGCGACGCCCCTCCGTGCCTTCACCACCTCTTCCTCTTCCGCTTCCGCCCACACTCTACTCCGTACTCAACCTCGCACCACCCCTCGTACATTCGCGACGTCCAGCAGCATGTCAGACCAATACACCGCCGCCGCTGCCGATGCGCCCTCGTTGACGGAGAAGCTCTCCACCCTCCGCACTTTCATCAAAGCCCAAAAAGCCCTCACGCTCACTACCCGCGCCCAAGATGGCTCGCTGCACGCGCGAGTAATGGCCGTGGCTGAGATCACCAAGGACTGGAAATTCCGGTTCCTGTATGACCGCGAGTCCCACAAGGACGACGAGGTGGAGAATGAGTCGGTGACGCCGTACTATCTAGATAGAATTGCGCTGATCGATACCCTTGCCACAGCGCCCACGTCAACATCTCCATCAACGGCTCAAACGAGAACACCGGCTGGATGTCGATCGCAGGCAAGGCCGCGTGAGTCTTCTCTCTTCTACACATCACATCACATCAATTTTGAATATCCAGCTCACAAGTCGTCTTATTGCCACGCAGGATCAAGGCAGACGGCGAACTCGTTGCGCACCTGTACAATCCCACCATCAAAGCGTGGTTCGCGGACAAGGGCGACGGAGTGCACACGGGCGAAGTGGACGACCCCCGAATTGGCGTGTTGGAAGTATCAGTGAATGAGATCCGTCATTTCCACCAACAGCGAACGTCGATCGGTACAATCGTCGATATTGTCGCGTCTACTATCTCGGGCAACACCGCTACCCCTGGTTCAGTCAGGACTATCACCGGCCAGGAGATCCAGGGCGCCTGGGAGAAGAACGAGCTCAAGGAGCCATGATTGGCTCTCGGTACCTTGAGATAAGTCACCAAGACGAGCAGTCATTTGGGAGAAGAAGTAAAAATGTGCATAAGTATTCAGAAGCCTCGTATCAAATGCATGTCAAGTAGCGTACAACAAGTTGAGCAATATGGCGAGCATCCATGTTGTCTGTATATGTAGTGGCCCACATGGCTGGGAATGATAGTGCTACAAGTGGAAGTGTGAATATAAAAGGTGAGAGTGAAACAAATGGTAACAAGGCTGCTCCGATTAGATGGTGAGGACAAAAGCAACAGCACGATACACAAGGCCTGGAGTGCTCTCAGCATACTGACCAGAAATAGCGCGGACTGCCGCCTCTACATGCATCTACAACGAGAGAAGTAGGCCGGGGGCGATGACGCTTCACCACAGATCCCGCACATACATTCGTCGGCTAAGGTCGACGATGATGCGGGTGACTATTGGCAGCAACGATTGATCAGACTCGTCGTCATTCTCGAGCCAGCGCTGGTAAGGTATAATGCGAGAGAGTATAGGGCAGACTCACCGCCATCGGACACCCAAAACGTCGAAGATCTCCTGCTCAGTCCTCGACGCGACCATCTCGCCTACGCCAAGCGCAATTCAGCCTTGTCATCATTTCATCTGACAGGATCAAGGAATGGTGCGGGACTAACCTTCGGTCGTTTTGGTACCGACCTTGTCGCGGATAACGCCCTTGTACAATCCGCGCTGGTTGAGATTGTAGCCTAGCTTTCTCGCGTACAATCTCAGCGAGCGATTGAACTGCCATTCGCGCCCGTGGTATGAAGGAAAGTCGGAGGAACCAAGGAGGAAGGGAATGATGGTACAGATGGGGCACACATTGGACAACTGATATCAGCTTTGCTACTCATCAGACGCAGACAATCAGAGAGTACCGGACTGACCACTTCGTTGCCTGCATATGATGTGACCAACGTCAGCTCGCGATATGGACAGCTTTACCCTGCTGAGTGGATAGCGAGATGACTGACCGGTAAAGTAGATCAAAGCAGCGCCCCACTGTTCGAAGGGGATACACAGTATATCTGCGAGCGTGGCATCAGCGTCCACAAACAAGTCTACTGAGCAGCCGCAAAACAGCTCACCTATACGGCGATACTTTGCTCCTGGGCCCACACGTCCCACGCCCATCCACTTCGTTTCGAGAGCGGTCCAATCGTGCGGTGTGCTCAGCTGTACTCGGTGTATTAGCGTTTCCTTCATATGCCACAACTCTGATTGTGCTCTGCATATTGGAAGAGCAGCATCTGTGAATGGTCGCTGTCCCAACTCACATCATGGGTAATCACTCCCTTTTCCTTCAATCTCTGCACGAGCTTCTTGAGCACCCCTTGATGGGTAACACCATCCTTCGTATCCCGCGTGATGAGGATATCGACATCCCCACTATCCTCTTGACCGCGCCTGTAGCTGCCCATGATCTCGACCCAGAGCGCCCCATCGATCACTTCCGCCTCACCCTGAATGAGCTCGAAGATCTGACGGCATTCCTCACGAGGGATACGGGATCGGAGATCATCATATAGGTCCAATCCGATCTTCTGGCCTAGGGTGAGACCGTAGGAGGCCGGATCGACTCGCAGGTCAGAGATCGATCGTGCGCCGCGTTGATATAGCTTGTTAGCCAGCTGTCGGCCTGTGTACATAAGGTGTCAGAGCAACACTCGGGGCGCAATACATTGTATTGCGTCGTGTACCACTCACCGACGCCGTAGATGTCCTTGAATAGCGCCACGCAACGAGCCTGCTCAGTATCTTCGTAGAAGGCGCGTCCCTGAGTACCAGAAAGGAATTCGTCGACCTATGGCCAGAAGTAAGGAGATCATGTTTAGCAATCCAACCCGATCTCGACCTAATTGCGACAGGGAAGCATGAATGCTGCACGTACTCGATCTGCCAGAGACGTTCCTATCCCTGGGATAGCTCGAGCTTGAGCTCCCGTTGTTATCGGATAGTCGATTCCTATGAACACCTTGTCAATCATCGCCGAGACATACCGATTGAAGATGAAGTCGCGGCTCACTTCGCATGATACCGGCAGCTTGAAGATACGACGCCAGATCAGCAAAGTTCCGCAATACCGCTTGTTCGCACTCACCTCGCTGATATCCGCGGATCGCGAAAGCGCTCTTGCCAACTTGTCCTTGGTAGACATCGTACAATGCTTCAAATCTCTGTGCTAGCCACTCGTTGGGACTTTTGCCGGACATGCCATCGTTCTTATGACCACATTTGAAGTGTTCGGCTCGAAGACGCTAATGAAAAGGTTGATCCCATCAGTTCGCGACTCTAGTGACAGATCAAGAAGGCGTGGAGACACGGTCGACGTGGACTTACTCCTTTTCCCTTGAGCAGACCTGACCTGCTCGCTATCGATCCTGCTTCCTGCTCGACATCATCGTCCGAAGCCTGTGAATCGCGGGACGATCAGTCACGCCGAAATGCTCCGGAAGCTACATCAGCAACGCACCTCTCCTGCAGCATCGCCGACACCAGCTTCCTTGACTCCGTCAATCATGTCGTCCAGAGCATCTCTGTCGCCATCGGCAGCTGTGATCCATCTAGGTCCATCCGATACGACATGGTCCGTCGCAACCGCATCAAAGACTTTATCGGCAGCTTCGCTAGTCACAGGCGATTCCGGAGCTACAGCTTCGGGTATTGTAGGCGGGAAGAGAATGGCGGATCTGGCATCCGCTGCTCTGGAGCGCTTCTTGGCTGATTCTTCCGTATCAGAGTCAGAGGCGGTGGGTTCCCGCTTTCTGCGCACGCACCGGTCCTTGAATCAGCCACAGATGCCTTTGGGTAGCAAGTAGGGCAGAGGACAGTCCTCACCTAGTGATGCTAACGCTCTGCGCGCGAAGTCTGTCTGTGATATCGAATATCCGTGAGGTAGCTCGCACCGCATTCGCCGAGACAGTCCGAGAGAAGGAGGTCTTGGGGAAGCTGAACCAAGGCGAGGGATCGAGCAGTGTACCCTGCGAGATTGTCGCGATGTCAGCACTCGCTAATGGCTAATGGAGTCATAACGAAAAGAGCGAACTTACAGCCATCTTGCACTGTACCACCCACTCCCACTTGACGCAGATAGTCCCTTCCGGCAATTCGCTCAGAGCTTGTAGAGCGAGTCGCTGTGCTAATAGCGATGCCGAGCGACCAGCATCGTAGATAACGTGTGTTATGGCAGTATCCGGCTGAAGGGTGACCTGTCCGCCCAGCTTTGAGATCTGCGCACAGATATCCATACTCTAGTCAACACAGCTCGCACACGAAGCTCAACGAGCGACTCACGATCTCCCAGCGCTGCTTGTGCTTTGTCACCTGATTGACCTCTGGTGGTATGCAGAATCTCAAACCGTCGAAGACCTTTCCTCCAAAAGCGGGCCCGGTAGTCACGTTGATAGCAGGTGCGCGACCTCTGCCTTTCCCCTTTGCTCCAGTCGAGTTTCCGTTGGCGGTATCGCTCAGCTGGCCTTTTGCGAGGGATTTGGCGAAAAGGTCGAAATGCTTGGTAACAGCCTGCAAGTCTTTCTTCGACTTGAGACTCGAGATATTGGTCTTGCCCAAGGGCACAGGAGTGGCAGGATCATCTCGTCTTCCTCGACCTTCGCCAATGCCCGCATGTCGGAAGTTGGGCCGTGATGGGCCTGCATCAGCATTAGCGCTAGCAGTTGATGCAGCGCTGGTGTTGCTAGTGGGCGTATCGATGGGCGAAGCGATATATTCTGGCGTATCGAGTGCTTTTGAGGACCGCGTGATCCGCGCAGGGGAATGAGCGGGTATTGACGCTGGAGGGAGAAGAGCGATTGCGTTGCTGTCGATTGGTGTGGGAACGAATGGTATAGTGGAACTAGCGGTGATAGCTCGCGGCGTGGAGGTCTGTAGGATGTGAGATTGATGAAATGACGGTGGCGGACCAAATGAGCTGTTGGCGTCGGGTACGATGTCATTGACTCCACTAGGTAATTGGGCGGTGAGTAGGGGATGAGATTCTGGTCGAGCGGATATTGACAAGTCCAGTCCACTGTTGTCGACAAGAAGAACGTCCTCAGAGGCTACTGGCGCTACCAGTGGTACCTCTTTCTCGCCACGTTCTTTCCACCGGATCTCAGCTGCTACACGACCATCGTACTCCTCCGCTTCTTGTGCCGTCTCCTCGTATTCACCATAGCTCTCGAATTCATCTAAATCGGTCCAAAAGTCCCGCCGAGCTCTTGGAGTACCTAGATCGAGCTCATAAATCATCTTGCACACTGCGTCAGTTGGCCCATAGTTGCTCCGGGGGAGGTCGTGTCCGAGTCAGAGAGCTGATGGCTTGATGAGAGTGAACAATAAGCTATACTCGCGTACTCGAGCTCAGCGATATGCACACACGTCAACTCAACTGGAAATCAAGTCTCGGTCTCGGATAAACGTAAACACTCGATCATGCACTCACGTGACAGTTTATCCGGGGACAGACCCGCACAGAGCTCGGACGCGTTTTCATCATTTTGGTCAATATCAACTATTCCTACAGCTCCTGCTACTGTGATTGTCGACCTCGCTCATACTGCCTCACTCGACACACGACTCCCTCGGAGCGAGATCCCATCAAAAGCGAGCTTTGAACTTGACGTAAGATGGCAGCGGACAGGCGGAGACAGGAGCTCGAGGAGAAGCGGGCCCGATTGGCCGAGCTGCGACGAGCGAGGGATGAGCGGCGGCATTTGTTGGCCCAGGCCGAGACGGGGGTGTCGGAGGTACGTCTTTCGTCCCTTGTCTCTAGCGCTACCAGAGCATGAGTCCCACGATGCTCACACCTCCACGCACATCGTACAGCCCCTCGCGACCTCTCGGCAAGACGTGAATGACCTGGTGGACTCCCTCCTTGCTCGGCCGGCATCACCGTACGCAGCCGGATCGTCTCGTCAATCAACATTTGCGACTCCGGCTCGAGCATCAGGCTCTACGCCCCCTGCTTCTATCCCCGGTACGCCCGGAGGACGAGGTAGCAATGATGGGAGCTTGGGGAGGAATGCGGGGGCTGCTATGGCTGCTAGTATGGGCATGGCTGGGCAGGCCAACAGGTGCGTTTTGTTTCACCACTAACCCCTTTGCGTGCGTAGCTGATCTCAGCGGGTCAGGGAGTTTATGACCTCGCCGTTCCAGGCTGTCGACTATATAGATCACCAAGCAGAGCTATACGAGCTTCCTTCAAAGGTCAGCTTAACCTCACAATGACGACACTCAAAGCTGACATTCATCTTCCAGGCCACGAAACCAGTCACAGTCACATATTCCAAAGCGATACAAACGTCAACTTCCATGGGCACGTCCATGTCAGATGTCGAGTCCGACTACGAAACAGATGGAGAAGGCGAGGCCGACGGCTCAGGCACCACGAGACGGCGCAAGA
The DNA here is from genome assembly GCA_026538355.1 of Cryptococcus sp. GC_Crypt_5. Taxonomy (NCBI): domain Eukaryota; kingdom Fungi; phylum Basidiomycota; class Tremellomycetes; order Tremellales; family Cryptococcaceae; genus Cryptococcus; species Cryptococcus sp. GC_Crypt_5. The sequence goes on from JALPBZ010000007.1 coordinate 41,589, forward strand.
AACGCGGGGAAGGTTCGAGTGGACGAGAAACGGAGGATGAGATGCGGAAGCGGATATTGGAGGAATTGGAGGAAGAGCGAAAAGCGCTAGAGAAAGAGTTGAAGGAATTGAAAGAAAAGGAGCAGGAACTGGCCGTTGCGGGTGAGTGCAGATAAAAGTCTCCGGCGTTCGCAGAAGAAGGCTGACATTCGCGATCACTCGATCAGACTTATCGGACGATCAACGTCAAGCAATCTTCGCCGCGCCAGACTTTAGCGCTTTCATCGAAGAATCAACGAGGATAGTACAGAGAGCGCTCAGCGATGGGTACGACTACATCAAAGACTACACCATCGGTATCGATGGGGCATTGTAGGTGTATCGCTCATCATTGTATCGCGTATCACTAATGTGTGACATGCAGTGATGAGTCGGAGGGGCAGAACGTCAAGCTATTCTGCGCTTTCTCAGACGAGAGATGGACGGCGGGTCGGTCGGTCACGGACCTGGATTGGTCACCGAAAGTGAGTCACAGCTGTACTATTACTCTCAGCAGAGCTCAGCTGACCCAAACGGTAGTTTCCCGAGCTGGCAGTGGCGTCGTACAACAAGAACCCCTCAGCCGTCAATGATCCTGATGGTATCGTGGCGGTATGGAATCTGCATCTGCTGGAAAGACCGGAGTTTGTCTTTCACTCGCCCGTACGTTCATCCCGTGTGTCATCCTTTCTGCCCGTCAGAGCTGACGAGCACACATAGTCCGATGTCTTGTCCGTGACTTTTTCTCCTTACCACCCTACCCTCATCTTTGGCGGTTCATATTCCGGTCAAGTGCTGCTCTGGGACACGCGAGCCAAGCATCTGCCAGTGCTCAAAACGCCGCTGTCGGCTTCGGGCCACACATATCCGATATACGCTATGAAGATGGTTGGTACCCAGAATGCGAATAATCTCGTGTCTAGTAGTACGGACGGACTGGTGTGCTCCTGGCTAGCAGACATGCTCTCTCAGCCGCAGGTGAGTCGAAAGGATCTTCTCAACATTCAAGCTGTTCACTGACTCGCTTGGTGTGGCGCAGGAAACACTGCCTCTGACCGTACCGTCGCACAACAAAACGGACGAAGTTTCGATAACATGCCTCGATTTCCCAGATAACGAGACGTCCACATTCTGGGTTGGCACGGAGGAAGGCTCGGTGTATCAGGCGAACCGCTACGATCGCGCTTCGGCCAAAGCGGGTCTGAACGCTGAAGACTACTATCGAGGGCATGCAGCGCCTGTTACCGGACTTCACTTCCATCCAGGCACAGGCTCGATCGACTTCTCCGATTTGTTCTTGACCAGTTCAGTAGACTGGACCGTCAAGCTCTGGCGGACGAAAGCCAACAATAAAGCTTCTGCGTCTGGCGCGAACTCTGCTTCTGCTTCTGCCGCGGCCGCATCAGCAGCAGCGAAAGGGGAAGAGAAGGGAGTTGCTCCCTTGCATTCGTTTGAAGAAGCCGAGGATTACGTCTTTGACGTTAAGTGGCATCCGCATCATCCGGCTGTCTTTGGGACGGTCGACGGCACAGGCAAATTCGACTTGTGGAATTTGAACCAGGATGTGGAGGTGAGTCCACTGATGTACTACTGCGACGTCTGCGTTGCAATTGAACAACAGCGCTAACGATCACCCACCCATAGGTACCCACAACATCGACAACGGTATCACCAAGAGCACTGAACAAACTCGCTTGGGACCGATCGACACAATCGCGCAAAGTCGGCTTAGGCTCATCGGACGGTAAAGTGTACGTATACGACGTGGCGGAGAAGCTAGTCGTTCCGAGGGATAGTGAATGGGTCGAGATGCAGAAGACCGTTCAGGCTTTGCTGGCTAGTAGGGATAGTGCTGGAGCCGCGGTTGGTCTGGGTGCTGGAGTCGGCGTCGGAGTTGGGGAATTTGGTGCTGGATCAGCGGGGAGATATAGATGATGACGAACCAAACATGGTCAGTCTAGTGCTTAGCTTAGCGAAATGCAGTATAGCGAGCAAGGGGTGCTGTGCTAGTACTCGAGAATACTCGAAGACTTAATATTAACTTCTCATCTATCACCTGATCCCTCTGTCATGCGTATCATGCTACATACTCGAGTACCCGAGTCCAATCTTATCCCAGTGAACTATATCCGCCTCTGCCGCCTCCGCTACTGCGCGCAGAGTTGAACATGTGCCCGAAGAGATCGGACATGAGCACAGGTACTTCCCGCCAGAAATCTCTATGTGGGACGAGGTCCCATCCTCTGGCAGAGTACTGCTGGTGGTTGTAGAATATCCCTATAACGGCCAGCGAAGCGGGAGTTAGCCATCATCCTCTCGTGTTCCATTCTCGACATCGATCTCGCTGAGATGACGGTGATGCGTTGAGCACTTACCGATAAGGAAGTAGCCTAGAAGACCAATGAGGATGAACCAGAACATGAACTTGATGAACCCCCAGAACCCCGAGCCTGATTTAGGACCAGACCCAGACCCAGACCCAGAGCCGGGGTCTGGAACGGGCGAATCGGCCGTTCGCGGACAGGCGTCGGGCGTCGCCCATTCGAGACTTAGCAGGCCGGAGGTGTATGAGACGAACGTCGGTTCGGGGTTGGTCGCGGAGGACGAGCATAGGAGGGTGAGGTTCAGGTGCTGGCGCGTTCTGCGGGCGATATGTCATATCAGCACGGACCACTCCTCAGCTAGTTCGCGATTCTGGCTGATGGTCTCATACAGATTGGAAAGGAGATATGCACAGCGCACTCACCCAGCATACTCCGCGCCTTGGACGTACACCTTCAACCCCTCGACGCCCTTTTGGCCCATGGGCGTAGTAAACACGTCGCCATCAGGTACGTCTACTGGCCATAGGGGTATCACTGCCGTCACGCGGTCTGGGTCCGAGGACGATGCTTTGTGATTGAGCAGTTTGAGGCAGACTCGGGTATTTGGTGGGCACTGTGGTGGAGTAGGTTAGCGAGCATGCAAAAGACGCATAACTCCAAGATGTCAAGGCTCAGTGAAGCGTGCTTGGTGGATTGGAGTTAAGGAGAATGGACAAGAAGGTGCGAGTCGTCGTGCAGCCCTGCAGCTACTTCAACGAGCCGGCTGATACGCCCCAGATAGGATGTACCGCAGCCCAGGAAGTGTACATGTTCACCGGTCCACCCAACCGTAAACATCCAGAAGGCTTGATGAAAGAACGCAACCCACCTGATCCTCATCAGCGACACCGTCCTCGCGCGCTACGCCATCGGGACTACAGAGATCCATGAGGACCTTTGCCTCGGTCGTGGTCGGCGGCGTGGGCGTATCTTTGGAGATCTCCCTCAGGCCCGAGAGCGGGGTGATGTCGTACGGTATTGACGAAGCGGTGAGGGCGCAATTGAACGCCGAGGCGAGAGGGAGGAGGGAGGTGGAGAGTATCCCCAGAACGACTCTGGCGGGACGCATCGCGAATGGATTGTTTGCTTAGCTGAGTCACGAGGTTGTCGATAATAGTGCCGGCGAGGTCTGAAGGTATTGTTGTGTTATTGGATGTGCGAGCAGATACTGTAGTTGTGCAGACAGGGGAATGGGAAAGGAACCAGGTGATATACATATCGGTTATCAGCGTGATCTCGAGTGATCTCAAATCAGCTTCCATAAATCAGCAACAGCTACTAACCGGATTCACCCATCCAGCTTCTCGACATCAGCTCAGTACATCTACTACTGATACATCGTGCAAAGACTCAAAGCATTAATTATAAACGTCCCACCCTCCGGCACGTCAATCACGTAGCATCGCTACATCACGTCCTATGACAATGACGCAGACCGCCTCCGCCGCGGCCTCTGGCTCAAGCTCGAACAGCGGTACGACCCTCACTCCCGGTGCTTCGAGCTACCACGAATCGTCCCAATTCCTCCATTGGCGATACTCTGCGACCTCACTCGACACGATCAGGGCAGAACTGAATGCGAAATCCGTCGAGGTCGTAGCGCGCAATACCGCGTTGGAGAAGGTGGGTCGGCTCGGCTCTTTCGCGCTGCTGTCGTCGTCTGGACGTATAGCCTCCATTGACTACGTACTGACTCCTGCAATATTGGCGTCTACAGCAAGCACAGCTTTCACTAGGACACGACGCCCAAGGATCACCCGCCGCCTCGACGTATCTGACCGTAGCCGACGAACTCCTCTTGCTCCGCTTCTACTGTGCGCAAATCTCCAAGATCTGTCGACACGGCTTCGGCCTGCCGGAGGTGGTCGAGTCGACCGCTATTTCCTATTTGAAGCGATTCTACCTCAAGAACAGCGTCATGGAATGGCATCCCAAGACCATCATGTGGGTTCTTCGTCACTTTTCGTCACTCTTTTTCTGCTCTTGCAGATATCCTGAGATTTGAGCAGCCCTGTGCTCGAGGCAGCAAGCACCTATGCCAATCCGCTGACCGCTGACCACCTGTACGCAGGCCAACATGCCTCTTCCTCGCTGCCAAAACGACCAATTACCCCATCCTGATCGAGACGTTCATCCCCAAATTCGCCAAACTCACGCCTGCCGACGTGATCGATACGGAGTTCCTCGTTGCGCAGAGTCTGGGATTCGAGTTTTGGACGCGAGGTGCAGAGAAGGCTCTCAGAGGGTGGAGTCTGGATATGCAGGTGGGTCATGTCTTCTTTCCTTGTCAAGGCACAGCAGACGAGATCGTTGTTCTGGCTTTGCCTTCACTCCCTTACACCGGCTCGTGCGCTGAGCCGCCGTTCTGCCGGGAGGAAGCTGAACCAAATGGCTTATTCACAGGACCAGCCCAGCTCCCCGATCGATGCGATCCAGAAAGCGCTCCCTGCGGCACTAGAACACCTCAGTACATCCCGCCTGACCGACGCCGAATTCATATTCACCCCATCCCAAATCTCGCTGGCGGCATGGCATCTAGCCGATCCTTCTCTCGTCGATTCCTTCCTCGACGAGCGATACTCGAGTCTCTCACGCTCGGCCAAGTCCACTCCAAGTCTGGATGAAGAGTCAGTAGAGGAATTGCCTTATGGGGCCCAGAAAGATCGTTTGCTTGAGATCGTCGGCGATATTGAGCAGATGATCCGCAATGCCGGGAATGGCGAGGTGGATTTGAAAAAGGTCAAGGAGGTCGATAAGCGTTTGAAGCAATGTACCAACCCCGAGAAAGTGCCCGGGACAGCATTGTGAGTTATGCTTTATATTTGTGTCTGAGATACGTGATGTAGTGCAGCAGCGAGAAATAACGCTCACCCACTGTTGTGCGCTAGGTATATCAAGCGGAAAGCGGAGAAAGAGTCGGCCCAAGCAGAGTCCAAAGCAGCCAAAACACTCAAGGCTCAAGCAGCTACAGCAGACCGCGAATCGGTCTTTGGCGATGTCTTGCCTTCCAATACCGCCAAGATACCGATAACCAAATTAGGCAACGGCACTGGACCCATCCCAGCTGGCACAGGAGGCACACTCAGACAACCCCTCTCGCCTCGAGTCACTTTACCGTCGCCTGGCGGAAGGTCGAAGATCGGTGGCGGGGAGGTCAAGTTGGAAGACTCTGGGATGGGTATACCGGGCGAAAGTGGTGGTTTGCTTCTCGGAGGCAAAGGTCTCAAAGATGTTGGGTTGCCTCTGTCTAGAAAGTAATCAGTCCCATGAGCATGGAAGGGAGACGGCATCGCTGTGATATGTGCAGGCATGTTGCATGGCATGGTTGGCGTGTTGCCATGGGTGGCAGAAGGCATGATGGTGATTCGTAAGCTACATATATGTGTCTCTTGTAGTGGGAACGAATGCTGATGATGGGTTCACCTTCTCTCCTCAGATCTGGTCGAAGAGAAGTCTGATCGTAGCGGGCAGAGATGTTTACAAACGAAAGCGACACCCGATGTTGTGTGCGACGAGTCGCGGGCGTGGACAGAAGAAGAAACGAAATGTACAAAAGTCGGCCAGAAGCGACGGCCCTGCCGCCATGTCATTGATACCAGCGCCCTCTTCACAAGCTCATAACGGCGAAACGCACACTGATTGTATCCCACGACTCCTGCTGCGACACGGAGAGAATCTTCTTCGTTGCTAGGGCTGCGAAGGTTCAGTCAAATCCTCAGTTGAACGAAATGTGATGCTTACTAAGGCAATCATACTAAAGGGCGTTAGCAGCCAACCGGCCGGAGTCAGCTGAACAGCATAATATATGGTCTTGATAGATCTCCATGACGTACGAACGCCAGCGCAGCGACACGTTTGCTGCTCGAATCGACAGGTGCGATGTCCTCGAAATTCAATTCCTTCGTCTCGAGAGTCACCATCTTCTTCTCCACGTAGCTATCAATCATTCAGCGCGTATCGAGGAGGAAACAGTCGCTATCGAAGGACGAACCTGAAGAAGGCGCGACATTGCGTCTCTAGTGTAGCCAGCATCTCCGGGCGGAAAGCCGCTGGTAATTCCCGCAGACGTGCTTGCTGCGAAGGTCCAAGCGAACCGATCTCCAATGACTCGTTCACCGGGACTGTATACGACCTGTCAGCCGCTAAAAGGGGTTGATTATCTCGACCAGCTCACGCTCAAGATCATCCACCCCTGCAGCTGTAAGGAGAAGGGGATCGTCATCGGGCCTGTCACTCATCAATGATGAGGACCGATATCGACCCTGTCGCTGAGCCGTGGCAGACCCTCTGCCTGAGCCTGTGCAGCTGTTGAGGCGCATTCTAGATTCTTGTCAGAATGGCAAAGCAAATGGCGCGTCGCTATTACTCACCTGGCTTCTTGTGGTGTCATGATACTCAGTCGAAGATTAGGCGATGAGAAACTACTGTTTCCTGGACCATCGAAGGCTTCGGTGAATCAGTAACAAGAACGACTACAGCGTCAAGGAGGTGACTCACCCGGCGTCATGTCTCGTTCACTGCGACTTTGCACCTCCCACTGAAGCGGGCAACCAGTCAGTCACTCAGCGGTGTTGTGGTAGCAAGAAACGACGCTCACTGGCAATGGACCCTGTTGACTGAGCTGACTGGTACGTCGAGCGAACTCCAAATCCATTGACTGAGGAAGGAGGTCTGTCAACATGGATGACCGAGTATGTCTGACTCAAGACTCGCCTCGCTTCCTCGCCGGCGGTCGGACCCATGAATTGGGACTTGATAATCCTGATACGCCTATGACCGCATATTCAGCACACTACTCCCCGTCGCCGAAGAAGGGCATTACCTCATGGTAAGTCTGATGATGCATGATATCAGTACGACGAATCTCGTACTCCCAACGAAGGGCTCACATTTCCCTCATCCATCAAGTCTCCATATCCGCCCAGATCCGGGCCAAAGGGATCGTGTTCTGCCAGCATAACATGCGCTTCTTGCTCGTCTGTGGGTTGGCCTCCGTCTGCCTGCTTCTGACCTTGCTTGTGGGCTGCTACATCACGCTCCCACTGGAATCGGCCACATTTGGTAAACTCCGAAAAGAACGCATTGAGGTCGGGATCGAAGACTTTATTGGTTTAAACAACTGTCATTTTCACATGCTTGTCCTTCAACAACGTTCCACTCACACTCGAAACCGCCGCCGCCATTTTCGAGCATCGCAGCAGCATCGAGATTGACCCGTCTTTCTTCATCTCGTGCACGGACTTCTGCACGCTCCTTGTCCATAGCGCTACGATAACGGGCTCTCGCGTCTCGGTCGCCCTCGGCCAAGAGCTCGACATCCTGTGGAAAGCTCATGGTCAGGTGTTGCGGGATTGAGGCACAGTCCAATACTCACAGCATCGTAGGCAGCAGTCTTGACCCTCCTCACTTTCCTCTTCGGCTGCACAAGCTGATCATGCAAATCTTCCAGAGAGCCCTGGCGGTCCTGCAGTTCTCCGCGCACGGTAAGAGCACCTTCTCCGAGTCCTAGGCCGTTATCTCTTATCGGCGTATGGCGACCGCTGCAAGCCGGTATTATGAGCTGATCGTCTACAAGCACAAGATGAAATACTCGCCCAAACTCCATGTTATTAAAACCACCGTCGAAGACTCCGACATCCAAATCGCCATCTTCAGGGAGTTCCATTCCTCTACCCGAAGGTCCACTGAAGCTGTCGTCTCCTGCTCCTCCTGCCAGGGCGTCGAAGTCGAGCTCTAGATCGATCTCTTGACCATAAGGGACGTCCAAAGCCGCGTACAAGTTGGGACTGATCCTGTCGGAAGGATGGTGTATACTCATTCGCGTTCGAGTGATCGTGTTACCAATGGCAGCAGGCGAGGCTGTCACTACTCGAGATTAGCGAGCCCTGTGGGTTTGAACCTACATTTTTGGCGCTTGCCGTTTCGGCCCACTTCCCAGGGTTCCGCTTCTTCATCCGTCTCTTTGTCATCCTCTTCCTCTTCATCGTACTGGGAACTCTGTGTCTGCTGGGACGAAAGCAAGGAGGATGCGCGACGTTTGCGATTGGAGCCAAGGGGATCATTCCAGTCCTTTCGGAAGCGTAGGATCAGGACGGGTATGGACGCACAGAGGTGGTATACTTACGATGTGTCGGAATTCATAGTCAAGGCCAAGATCGAAATCAGCATCTCCGAACGTTATGAGATCGGGTCTGAGGGGCAGGCATCAGCATAGTAGCGCGCATTTCCGTGCCTCGTACTTACCGGCTCTTCCCTCCACCTGGGAGATCCATACTGGTGCCGCCCAGCAGTCCGCCACTGGCACCTTCGGTGGTCGCGAAGTCGGTAATTATGGACCGTCGCAAGGTGGAGTGGAAGTTGGTGACATCCTACGCACGTATGTGTGAGTAGGAGCAGGGCATATGAGAATAGTGCCAAAACTGACCGAGTAGAAGATTTCGATGTTCTGATTGTATACCCTGCAGACTGATGTCAGCATGCTGGCAGGATGATCTGGTCAAAGGGAAACACACCTAGCTACACCGACGAGCAAACATCCACTTAGCCTCAGTGCCATAGGCTCGGGAGGCTCAGCGATGAGTTCGCAAGTTCTTGCGAGGTCGACACCGGTGATTTGCTTCCTTGTTATCTTCTTCCCTCGAGGTCCGAGCGTCGCCATGAGCCTGCGAGGATGGATGAGACTCGCAGCGATGCTCGAGAGAAATGTGACTGCTCACCAGACAATCCCGAAGCTTTCATGAGAATGGATCAGCCAGCGAAAAGGGAAGAAGAGGCAAAGGAAGACGCGTCTCGTCAGCTTGGGACTTCGTTCCTGGTACCCATCTCGCCACTGAGGCTGCGTGGTGCCACTCACGATCCCTTTTTGCTGGTGAGCAGGTCGTCGGAGAAGAACATATCAGTATGTTACCGATCTATATGATGAGAAGAAAGAAAGAGAGAAGACGAGAAGATGATGATTCACCTTCATATCCATAGGCGTGTAATACGCGTCAGCTGCTATGCCCAAAGGATGGGTTCATGAGCAGGAAAGTGGTATCTTGGATACAGCGACGCACAGACCATGGCGTGAGGCTGCCACCTTGATGCAGTTAATTGCCACTTTTGAGCAATTTGTGTTGGAGAGCTCAATTTGGTTCCGCCTGATTGATTGACTGACTTTACTAGGTGGCAAACAGCATCAACTCTAGTTCCTACCTTTGTTGCTCATTCGTGTTATTCATCATTCTTGACTTTTGCACTTACCGCTCAGCATGCCACCCATGACCGCGAACGAGAGGCAAAAGCTGTTGCTTGAGCAGGAGATCGCCAAGCTCTCTGGTACGTTTATTCTTGTATCTGTCTCAGCATCAGTCGCTAACTCCATTGCCGTGTGCAGGGGCGATATCCCGCCATTCAACCTCGGCTTCATCCTCGTATCACCCGTATCGAGGGGGTTCTACATTTAGGGGCTTCTCATCGGCTCGTGGTCGAGGAAGAGGCAGAGGCAGAGGCGGCTCATACTCGCTGGATTTACGGACAGTGAATACCGCGACTTCATCAGAACCACCATCACGGCCTTCAAGCTCTGCTTCAACATCAGCACAGCTACCAGCTCAATTCGACGGCTCAGCTTCAGCAGACAGGGAGGCGGCTTGGGTGAAAGGAAAGGGCAAGACGGGCCACATGAGCTTGATGACAGTAGAGAAACGGTGAGCTACTTTAAATCACTTTCGTTAACTTGGACCACTTCATTGACACACTTACGCTCGTTAGTCAACAACTGCGCGCCCAACCACGAACAAAGGTTGCTCCGCAGATCCAGTTCTTGCAATCTACCACCGCGGACAGCGGCACCACTAAGCATGTGGTTGTCGATGGCGTCATCTTCCAATTCGAACAGGACGGGAAGAAGCTTACTCGAATCGGAGGTGAGCCCACCAACAAACCATTGTGACTGTAGCAACGATGTCTGACGCGTCCTTCGCACACCAGAAGTCCCACCTCCCGCTGGTTCATCATTCGTGGACCAGTTGAACACTCCTACTCGCAAGTCACTCAGATTCGAGGGAGGCAAGTATAGAAGGACTACGAGAGGCGATCTTGTCCTCCGCCGAAATGGGTAAGCAAACGGTTGACCGTCAATCACTCCGTGCTCATGTGCTCATCAACTCAATTCAGCTCTACCCTTGTCAAGACAGACCGACCGTGTCGATATTTCACGAAGACGGGTGCGTCACGCGAAAGGCCACAGGGAACGACTGACGTTTGGATGTTGGGTGTTTGGTGTTGTTTTGTGTTCGACAACTGCTTTCTTTGATCTTCTAATAATCACTGACAGGCCGGTGCAACTTTGGTCTGACCTGCGCTAACAAGCACGACCCTAATCGCGTTGCTATCTGTCCCCGCTCTCTACGGGGACAGTGTGACTTGGGTGCGGCAGCTTGCCCCCTCTCACATACGCCATCAGCACATAATACCCCTTCGTGTGTCAGGTTCCAAGCCACTTCGACGTGCTCGAAACTTGGCTGCCCATACCCTCACGTCAAGGTGTCAGAAGATGCGCCCGTCTGTCAAGCTTTTGCGAGAGATGGGTGGTGCGACAAGGAGGTGGGAACCTGCCCCGATCTCCATGTCTGGGAATGTCAGGAGTACAGAGAGAAAGGCACCTGCTCGCGAGGTGGGAAGTGTGGTTTGAGACACGTATTACGAGCGGAGAAGCGGCGTGCAGCAGAAACCGTTGAGGAGAAAGAGACGGATGTGCCTGAAGGTGGCTTCGAGGAGCAAACCGAGTTCATTGAGTTTGACCAAGGCTCACCAGCTATCGCCTCGGAGGTGGAGGGCGACGACGAGAGTGACGAGGGTGCGGAAGACAGTGACGAGGAAGAGAGTAGTGACGAAGAGGACAATAACGAAGACTCGGACGAAGACGGGGATGGTGATAGCGATGAGGATGAGGATGAGACGCAGGTCACCCCAGCAGGTAAGCCGATTGCATCCTTGCCCTCCGTAGTCCGCGGGGTCGCAGCAGCGTCCTCGCCTCTCAATGCTCCTATGGACACCGACGAGGTGGACGAGGACGCGGTCCTTAGTGTGGTGTTCTAGGGGGCACTCACTGTAGGAATTCTCGTTCTTGTCAGCGTCATTGTACTTTATGTGTTGTACGACTAGTTCATTCATACCACGCTCTTGTATGTTCGAAACAACATGTCACCGCGAAACCAATCGCATGTATGCATGGCATACAGCTCAATCACATGCGAAGCTCGAGACGCAGATCATATCTAAGAATGAATGTGGTATGCGACCTTCGGATCATCATGAAGTCGGCCCAATCTTGAGCCGAGCATCTGATCTCCGGTCAGTTGGAGCCGGGTATGAGAGGAAGCGCCGAAGAAACAATCAACAGTCCACTTTGGCGTGACGTGCAAGATCAAGAAGCATGAAACACTAGTTTTTCATGCACCCATACATCGTGCTGTGAGGTGGAAGCGTCACTATGGCTTCGTCAACGTTAGAGCTGACGGTAGAACGAGCAGAGGAGCTGATTCGGAAATTGACTGATGGACTGGTGAATATCAAAGATGAAACAGGAGAGTTTCTCGTCGAGCGTTAGTATTCGAGTGTACGTTTTTCATGACGGGTCATGTGTCTGATGCCTAACCCTATATGTTGCGTCGTGATGATGGTTGTGATCGTGTATAGTACCCGACCGAAGGAAGATACAGGCCAAAGAGTGGAATGGATGGGAGTGGACGCAGGGCGTAGCTCTGACGACGCTGTACGAGGTGAGTCCTTCCATGTAGGACTTGACAAGTACTGTCGCAGGTGCTCCACATTTTGCTGATGCTCGATATGCTAGCACTCCACCATCGCACCCGACTCGGACGCGGCGCGGTACTCCATATCAACGATTATGGGCTGGTTCGAAGAGCAGTACGCAGCGACGGACGGACGGGGCGCACCGAAGAACATCAATACGATGGCACCGCTGCTCAGCCTTGCTGGGCTCTTGGCGGACGGGCAGATCAGTGGCGATACGCAGAAATGGTTGGGGTGGTGTGATGATTGGAGCCGATACATTATGGAGGAGTTGCCGCGTACGCGACAAGCAGGCTTCCAGCATAGTCAGTCTCAGTGTTTCATCTTGTCATAGCTATCGCCATTGTCATTACCATCTCGATCATGCGAGTCCTGCTGACATTGAAGTGTGGAGTAGTCACGTACGTGGAAGAGAATAAGGACCAACTATGGGACGACACGCTCGTCATGGCCGTCTTGCCCCTAGCCAAAATTGGCATCCTACTGGATCGACTGGCTTATATCGAAGAAGCGAAATACCAGTTCCTGCTGCACGTGCAGTGCTTGATGGAGCCCACCAACGGACTATGGTATCACGGCTATCAGTTTGAGGGCAAGGGCGGCGGGGGACACAACTTTGCTCGAGCGTTTTGGGCACGAGGGAATTGCTGGATCACGATCGCTATCCCGCTCTTTATCGATGTGCTCAACACCACCAGCAGCACTAGCAGCAGCAGCGGCAACAGCAAACTGTCACCGTCTGACCCGGTGTATAGATCCCTCAAGTCCGTCTTTGAGCGGCAGGTCGACGCGCTGGTCAAGACTCAGGATGCCCAAAGCGGTTTATGGCATACCTTGCTGGATGACCCGACAAGTTACCTTGAAGCAAGCGCAACCGCAGGCTTCGCTGCTGGCATCTACGCTGGGCTGCGTCTGGTACGTCCAGCCTTCGTATGCCATATGCTTCAACAAGCAGATATGCACTTGCACGTCACGACTTACACATATCACTATTGTAGGGCCTGGTAACCGGCGACAAGTATCGGCAATGCGCCGACAACGCATTACGAGGTGTGCTGACCAATCTCCAAGACGATGGAGAACTGGACAACGTATCGTACGGTACACCAATGGGTCATACATTGCAATTCTACAAGGACATCCCTATCACGCCCATGCCCTATGGACAGGCTTTAGCCATGCTAGCTTTGGTCGAGTGGGGTAGACTACAAGGCAACGCGTAGATGAGATACACGATGATACTGAGCTTCTTTCGGCGCTGCAGCTTATGTATTGCTCTGCTGGCCTTATCTGGTATCGCTTGGAGCTCGCTTGTCACCACGGTGCCCCAGGTTGACATGCCTCTGTTCGTGATTCGGCCGAGTTCAGGTTGTCCAGGAAGAAGAAAATTGTTAGCCGGTCAATTTGCCTTTTGCCTCTGATTGGTGAAGACCGATCTTAATTTTCATTTTTGCACTACTCGCAGTAGTATATATTACAGGAGTGGCTTTGAGCCCTGCCTGTGAAGCCGGCGGTACCTCAGGGGCCCTTAGGTAAAACATAGTTTCCTGAATGCCTGAACGCCTAAACGGGCGTTGTCGGTGAGCGCTTGGCGATAATCGGAAATAGTCCACAGTTGCTGGGGTAAGGATATTGCCCTTCTTTCCCTTCGTCGACACCCGCTTGTATCCGCTTGTACCCTCGGACAGGCGGCTCAAAATTGACACTAGTCACTCGAGTCAGGCAGTACACGCCTTTTGGTCGTATACGGTTGGACGAGCGACCCAATATGCAAAAGGGCTCCGTTCAGGAGCTGAGGGGCGTAAACGATCGTGCAGATGGCCCCCGTTACTGTACCATGCGTCCGGTTCGAGCGAAACTCCACGCCGAGTCAGATGCATGCATCTTTTCTATCTCTCTCACTATATGATCACAACAAGGCGCAAGATATCTCTTGCTTTGTCTCCGCATTCTTCGACGAACCCCACTTTAACTAAGACCAACTGGATTGACTATCAGCACTGAAGAAGACATCCACTCTCACCATGCGCACGTTACTCGGCAAAAGGGGCGAGGCCCTACAGGAGCTCATGAACTTTTGCGTCGTCGTCCCCGTCTTCTTAGCAATGGGTTTCTCCCTCTCCTTCGGCGGTGGAATCACAGGCTACAAGACCGTCTACACCCTGTTCCCGCAGATCAACACTACCACTACGAAGGGAGCAGTAAAGAGTCATAACTCTTTGATCCAGGGAACCACTGTCGCTTCTCTCAACCTCGGTGCGGCCCTCGGTTGTCTGTCGACCATGTACCTCGGAAACAAGCTTGGAAGGAGACGCACAGTCGTCCTCGGTGCCATGATTGCGGTAGTCGGAACTATCTTGGAGTGCTCGGCGTTCTCCATCGCCCAGTTTATCATCGGCCGAAGTGAGTGCACCTGCTCTATGCTCTGTAGGCAATGTGTGGTACGATGCTGATTAGAATACAGTGGTTCTCGGTGGAGGATTGGGTATGATGTCCTCGACCGTCCCCGTGTGGCAGTCCGAGACGAGCAAAGTGCACAAGCGAGGGCACCACGTCATCATTGACGGTGTCTGCATTGCTGCCGGTATCGCCATGTCCTCATGGCTCACTTACGGTTTCTCGAAAGTGCAGACCACCTCGTCTTGGAACTGGAGGCTGCCTTGGTAAGTGTATCCGTTTGAATATGGAGACGTTGCCGTGCTAATTACCATACTTCTTAGCATGACAACGGGTATCCTCGCCATCGTCGTGATCATCTTCACCTTTTCCTTCCCTGAATCTCCCCGTTGGCTCGCTCTCCAGGGGAGGTACGACGAGGCGCGCGAAGTCATCTCATTGGTGGACGACGTGGATCCGAAAAGCGAGCACGTCGAGTTCGTCTTGGCGGCAATCACATCGATGAACGAGGCTACTGCCGAGTCCGCCTCGCTCAAAAATCTCTTCTCATACGGCAAGGAAAAGATGCTGTATCGCCTGCTCTTGGCCTCCGCGACTCAGATGTTCTCGCAGATGAGCGGCAGCGCCTTGATCACCTACTACTCCTCGCAACTCTTCACGACTATCGGATTATCGTCGGATCTCTCCAAGATCCTCGGTGCAACAGATCTTACCTTCAAGTTCATCTGCTGTTCGATCCCCTTCTTCACCATTGAGCGAGCAGGCAGGAGGAAGCTCCTCATGACCGCTGCCGCCGGTATGAGCACATGTATGGTGAGTTGTACCTTCTCTTCCTAGCATAGTACCTAACGATGAGTCCGCTAACACAGTATATACTCTAGTTCTGCTTGGCTATCTGCGGATCCCAAGTCACCGACGACAACCTTGTTCCCGCCTACATCGCCATCGTGTTCGCGTTCATCTTCGTCTTCTTCTACCCAATCGGTTTCCTCGGTGTCAACTTCCTGTACTCTCAAGAGATCATCACTACGCGATACCGTGCTCCCGCCTCCGGTATCTCCACTGCTGTGCATTGGACTTCCGCTTTCGTCGTAGCTCGTGAGTGGCAGTCGCACAGTCGCACAGTGGCATAGTGGCAGAAACAGTGTTGATTTCTGACTTTGTCGATACTCAGTGGTTACGCCTCTCGGGTTCACTTCGCTGGGATGGAAGTTCTACCTCGTTTGGGCCTCCGTAGCTCTCTCGATCCTCCCCACTGTCTATTTCTTCTATCCTGAAACCACGGGCTTGAGTGTCGAGGAAGTGGATCAAGTCTTCATTGACTCCCCAGGAGTCTTCGGCACCGTCGCCCTCGCCGCGAGGCGCATCAGGGAGAAGGCCCAAAGCGCCCACATCATCCCCGGGTCGATCGAGGAAGTGGCGGCAAAGAAGGTGGAGGAGCGCCACGAACAAGCGCTGGTGGAGAGTCGTGATGGGGGTGTAGCCCGATGAGCACGAGCAGGACAGATAATTAGAGAGCGTTATATTGATAGATTCTTAGACTGATCGAAGAGAGTGGTCGGAGCGATGTCATGATTCACGGACCAAAACCGAAGTGGCGCCACACTCGATGCTTCGTCGCCTGTTTGGAACTTGCTCACAGCTAGCTGCTACTCCAAAGCGTCTTCTGAAGTCCACCGCTGCGCTGTACGAACCCCCCAATATCAGAGTGGTCATGTAGAATCGTGGGATCGAGTTACATACAGGTGGCGAGGTACGCCAATATATATAAATTTCGTATATACTGTTATCTATGACATGCACCGCCTCATACGGGACTATCAACCACAACACACAGTCGGATCCTCGCCGCATCGTGCTCCATACTCGCTCCCTTCACCTAGTTCGCCCAGGACCAACCAATCGCACAAGAATTTTCCCGCTCCAGCGCCAAGAAAGATGGAGATGATGATATACCCATTATAGTACATTGCCAATAACATGAGGATGTACGCGACTCCGAATGTGCACATGTGCAGGATCGCCCGTATCAACTGTTGCACCACTGTTGCGCGCCGGATACTTGGCTGCGGATCCTTCATATTGCCATGTGGGTTTCGTATGGAGGCGAGCTGGCGTAGGGCGTACGCGTCATAGTCCCGACTCAGGCGTCGGAGCGCCTCGAGCGAGATTGCCATCAGGAATACCCCAATGCAGCTCGCGGCGAACGTGCCGTTGTTCGTTATGTGCCATCCGGATGTAAGAAAGCCTGGATCAAGATTAGAGGAATCAGTGGCTTACGGCGGACCACAACGTCGCTGGGCTACGCTATGCACTGCGCCACTCACAGGCATCGATGACGGTCCAGTTCCAAAGCATCTATAGGGGAGTCTCTCATCAGTCAGACAGGAGTGATGTCGAGTCATGCTCTGTGTGATGCGTTGGAGAGAGCCGTACTCACGCTGACTTGACAGGTGCCAGAGGTGCTGTTTGAACTGCTCATGTCCATTCTGCCGGTTGACCAGAACGAGAAAGAAGAAGAAGAAGCGAAAGAATGACAAACTCGGTATGCATGAAGATGAAAGATATAGCATCCTCTGCACACCTCCATATCAAAGAATCTTGCTGAAACCAGTAGATCGTTAAGCTTGGCAATATCGATATACAATCTACCAACAACCAATGAAAGAAATTACTGATAAAGCCTCGGTCAGCGAGGCACTTTTGATAAAGGCCTCTTCTTCATCTGCCACCCTGAATACTGATATGAGCCCTTTCGCGTATTCGTCGATCTGCACGCCAAGACAAGCGTTCGGATCTTTCTCGAAAATGCACTACTTTGGATAGGCGTATGCACGATATATATCTTATGGTGCATATGAACGGCGGGGATTCTGATGTATTGCATGCACGGCACAGACCCCCTTGGCCTCTGCACGCACTCACCACGATGCTGGACCAGCGACATATCCAGAATTATTCTGAAGCGAGCAGTGTCCAACATCATTGGGGCTACGCGGATCGAGCTTTGCCCTGCACAAACGATGCGGGCTCTTGCGCCTACCTCGACGTCGTCTACCACGCTCATGATGTCGGTATGACCTATGTGGGCATCATGTGGTCGATCATTGGCGCAACTTTATTGCTTTGGGCCATTTTGCGCCACGCTCAACTACGCCAAGCTCGAGTCACCCAATGCCTCACCACTGTCACTCGTCGATGGCTATTACCCGAATTTACCAGTTTGCGTGGCATCTTCGGTCGAACGACGCGCTTGCAAGTGGTCGTACTCGCTGCAGCCATCGTGTACTTGACCATCTTCTCGTTCGCCGGTATCACGTACGCCACATGGGTCACCCCAGTCAAAGCTTATCCGGGGGTATACAACACTCGAACCAGCTTTGGACCATGGGCAGATCGAGTTGGTGTATTCGCCTACGCCTTGACGCCGCTATCGATACTCCTCGCTTCCCGAGAGTCGCTACTGTCGGTGATCACGGGAATACCGTACCACCACTTCAACTTCCTTCATCGCTGGCTGGGTCACATCATCCTCGCTCAAGCCGCTTTGCACAGTATAGGCTGGTGCGTAGTCGAGATCCGCCTCTATCAGCCCCAGCCCGAAGTAGCCAAAGCTCTCTTCGAGGAAACGTACATTATTTGGGGCGTGGTGGCGTTGATCTTGCTCCTCATCCTATGGGTGCTGAGCACTTCGTGGGCTCGCGGTAGATTCGGCTACGAATTCTTCCGAAAGGCGCACTACGTTCTTGCCATGGTGTATATCGGCGCATGTTGGGCGCATTGGTCCAAGTTGAAGTGTTTCCTCTTACCTTCTCTACTCCTTTGGTTCGCGGATCGCTTTGCTCGACTGATACGCACTGCCCTGATTCACTATCGTCTTCTGCCCGACGGTCGAGGCATCTTCCAAACGATTCCAGCGACGATCACACGCTTCGAGGCGGACGTGCTTCGCCTCGACTTTGATTGTCCAAATCCGCTCATTAGTCGAGTCGGACAACATTTCTACCTCTGTTTTGCAGAAGGGGGAATATGGCAATCGCACCCCTTCACGCCACTGTCTTTGCCAGGCAGTCGACACTCGTACTTGATCCGCGCCAAATCGGGCGAGACGAAACGCTTGGCTGACTCGGCTGCGAAGCAAACGCCGATCATCCTTACGGGACCATATGGCGCAGACCTCACAGAAGCAATATCGACCGAAGACAACGTCCTCTGTATAGCTGGCGGCACGGGGATCACCTTCGTCCTGCCTATCATACTGCATCTTGCACAGCAAGGTATCCCACACCGCCAATTAGAGCTGGTATGGGTTGTTCGACACTCCTGCGATGTCGATTGGATCAAAAGCGAGCTAGAGACTCTTCGTGGGTACGATTCAGTCCGGACCACCATCCACAGCACTCGTAGCGATGGAGAGACCGGCACACCTGAAGCCAGAAACGGTGATGAGGAGAAGATCGATGGATCATTGGACAATCGACAAAGCGAGACTCATCATCGGCCAGATTTGTGCGCTGCAGTGCGAGACTTCGTCAATGCGAACAATGGACCATCAGTAGTATGCGTCAGTGGGCCTGTAGATTTAACGAGTGAGGTGCGGAGACAGGTGGCGTTGTGCAATGATGCGAGCAGAGTCTGGCGAAGAGACAAGCAAGGGCAAGTACGGTTGATCTATGATGAGCGATTAACAGGATAGCACTCGTAGTTGGTGATTGTATGGCAACCCTCTCTTACGTAATTTCGCTTCGTTATTGGGTTCCACCCTGGCCAGTCACCGGACAAGCCCGCGCCGGGGCTTTCCAGACGATTCTCGCTCTCGATCATACATATATACATATACATTCTACAGAGCATCCTGCTCTATTCGCACCATCCTCATCATCCCTACCAGTACAAGCAGACCGAGTCACCCGTCCTCATGGCTGCAGCGATGATGGCTCAACCCCCTGTCGTCTCACCTGGCCCAACATTCCCCTTCCCTACCCAATCGACCTCGTCGTTCTTCTCGCCATCGCGCAAAAGACGGGCAGCCACTCCTCCCCAGTCCGCTTCATGGTCACCTGAAATAGCGATCCCGGACACTCCGCATGTACCGCTGTCAAAGCGTCGTCGACCCAATCTCGCCCACGGGTTCTCTGGCCTATCCATCTCACCTCAGAATGCCAATGCACCTGCCTTTGCCCCCAACGATGTTGGCGACGAGGGCGATAGTCCCATCGAGGCTACAGCACCTCGCAATGATATCGACGTCCAGGTCCTTCCTGATCATAACAGGTCAACGTACCAAAATCAGCACCACCATTCGAACGCCCACCACTGGTCCATGCCAAACCACGCATCTTCGTCTTCATCCTCATCACCAACGAGCGAAACTTCGTACGACTCTGACGAGACCTTCCGACCTAACCCACTAGTTCGTGCTCAACAAGCAGACGAAGTGATATCTCCAGAATCGCAGGAGAGTATACTCCCGTCGCAGTTTCCTGTAAACGTCGAAGATGTGACGAGTCCACCGTCGCTTCGAGGTCACAAGAGGCGGGAAAAGGGTTGGGAGGATATAGGTAGAGTGAAACGGCGGAAGAACGATATGGATATGGACCTGGACATGGATGGAGATATGGATGTTGGCAGTGAGGACAAGAAACGGAGAAGGAAGACGGTATGGCACGAGCCGGAAAAGGATCGTAAGTGTTGTCGTGGCCCAATCGGTTGTTCTTCGCTCATCCGTCTTTGTAGGTATTGTCATCACATCTCTATCAGATACATCTTCGACATCATCTCGATCACCTTCACCTGATCTAGACTACGGTCAAGACGACGAACGGCAGCTCAGTCAACCTGGCGATCAAGGCTTCACGATATCTCCTTCACTCCTTACGCATCTGCTCAAGGCGCACCGGGATCAATTCGGCAATATCAACAATAACATCAAAGATACAGGAAAGGGACTGGTGCTCTATCGTCCTATAGGTCTTCAGCCTGGTCAATGGGAGGACATCGTTAAAGCGTGGACGCCAGAGGAAAGATACGAAGACACGGGCAGATTCGAGGAAGTTGACGATGATGAGTTGGGTGGGAATGGGGATGCGGTCGGGATGGATGTCGAGCGGGGCTTAGGCGAGGCTGCCCCTCAGATGACCGGCTGGGCTGACGAGGATGACGATATGCGCATGGACGTAGAATGATATTAGCATCTCAAAATCGTTGTACGCTGTAAACCATATGCATAAACGTGTAAACAAAGACGACGTCATGGTCGCGCGACCACTTTTGTCTTTTTTTTTGGGACAACTCATCTGGTGAATGCGACATTTGTTGGCTCTCCTTTCTTCCTCTCTGCAACACCATATTCAAACACCGCCCATACATGTCATACATTGTCAGATAACACTGTATGCCCGCCGTCCATCACTCTGCTTGGACGGTTGGTTCAATCATCCTGTATCAAGATGGGAACATCACCTACCGACCTGGGGGAGATGACCTCGGAGGCCATCCAGGCGTTTTGTGTGAGTCAATTTGAGCTGCACCACTACCCGCCGCGCAAGCTATGACGAAAACTCATGGCGTGTGTAGTTGGCCAACGCCCCTCGGAACTCTCTACTTCGACACCCCTTGTTCCGGCGCATCTACCTCGTATGCTTCGTCCTCACCACCTTATTATTCCTGATGCCATTCTGGACCGTGCTGTACCTCCCTCGAAACAACAGACCTCGAGCGAGCTGGACGTTGAAGCGATGCCTTCGAGTCAGATGGTCACGAAGGCTCTGCGCCGTCGTCGCTAGGTGCGAGATCGATTATCTCGGAAGGGACCTGAGTGTTGATCCGGTATGTCCACCTTAAAGTCACCGTGAGCTGACAACGCAGGATCCCCTCACGCTCAACCACTCACACCTCGTCGATATACCCCCAGCACCACCAGCGCTCCTGCGTGGACATCCAGCTGAAATGCTTGAGACGCTCCATGCGTCTCGAGGCTCTTGGAACCCGCACTTCATCCATCGACCGGACCGAGGCAAAGCAGGCGTGTGGAAGAGTTGGAATACTGAAACAGACGATGTATATGGGTTCGACACTGTCAAAGCCTTCTGGTTCACTGGGGAGAAATCAACTCCAGACTCCGAACCGGCGCCGAGAGAACCTGGATCACCAGTCGGACTGCACTTCCACGGCGGTGGGTATCTGTGCGGAACAGCCGCGGAAACAGACTTGACTTCATCGATACCTAAATCCCTCGTTATATACTCACCGATTCACCATATTCTCTCTGTCGACTACCGATTGGCGCCAACAGCTCCTTGGCCCTTGCCCCTCCTCGACGCGATCTCGGCATACTACTATCTCGTGCAGCAAGGCGTGCAGGAGAGCGACATCGTCGTCATTGGCGATTCCGCAGGTGGACACTTGGGCATGGCATTAGTCCGATGGTTACGGGACGAAGGAGCGAACGTGGGACTGAAGATGCCCCGCGGACTGGTCATGATGAGCCCCTGGTCTGACCTAGGTTTCACCAACGCGTGGGATAACATGTATCACAATGCGGATTCAGATACAGTGAGTCCTGTGCGCAAGTATGTGAGCTGACGTCAGATCGACGACACATTTGGGCCATTTGCCTGCTCTCTCCTCCTTCGAGCGCTACCAGCGTCGACTATACACACTTCCGAATACTTGTCCCCGGCTTCCTTTCTCCTGCCCTCAAAAGCACAATCGTTCGCCTCTTTTCCCCCAACATACATCGTATATGGCGGCGCAGAACGCCTGGTTACCTCAATTGACAAGCTCTGGGAAAGACTCGCGCTCGCAAGGGAGAAACAGAACGGGAAGTCGGGCGATAAAAGATTTATCAGTCCTGATGCCGTACATGATTTCCTGATCTTCCCGTGGATGGCAGACGAGGCTGCAGAGGTATATCAGGATCTCGACGAGTGGCTGCGAGAGCTGCTCTCCTCGGATGTCGAAGAGACCGTCGTTGAAGAGACTATCGACGCCGACCCTATAGAACAACGCCGGCGAATTGTGCGACGACAGACTCGCGAAAGTCTCAAGATAAGCCGATCACCAGTGATGCGACCCAAGCGAGATTCAGGTATCAGGATGGTAGAGGATATGAGAGATGAAGGCATCAGGTGCGATATCCGCCTCCAACGCAAATCCAAGTGAAGAAAGCTCAAACTTGTCTCTGGTTGCAGCATGATCGATCTACCTCCGCTCGATATAGGCAATAGCGGATGGCTGACGCCATTTACCGCGCAATTTGAAGAAGGGGAATACGAATGGGAGGATGCACAGAAGGCGTGGTATGATATGGAGGGAGACGAGACGCCCTCAGAGTCGGAACTTGACGAGAATCGAAAAGATAGATGATAGATGATGGTTCATACATGTTGATACATTTGCTGTAACTAAGCTACCGCGATATCCTGACACGACGATCATAACCTACACTGACGACTTCCCATACATTTCCCTCGGATACGATACAGCAATCTCTCACTACTTCGCTCGAGGCTTGGCCGAGGTCTGTTGCGCCGTGTATTTTTATGCTGGAGCGAGTTTCTCCAGTGATAGCAATCAAGTTGAGGTAGCCATTGGGCGTGGTGGTGCTATCAGCGTCGAGGTCAGCTTTGACTACTGATTACAAGGAATGGAGCAACACTTACATAAGACCTGATCCATCCGGCAACCACGCCATGCGAGGCAAGACAAAGTCGTCGCCTTCGCTTCCCGTCCACAAGCAGCCGAGTCGTTCGGTTTCTTCTGGCTCGACGCCGTACAGCAAGACTCTTTCACCGGCTGAACCTCTATGATCGCCCGTTTGACAGGCTATTATCCTCCCTGAAGGATGGAGGGCGAGGTTCAGCACGGAGAAACTGACGTGGTTGTCCATTGGATGCGGATTGAAGCTCTTCGTCTTGGTTTCCCATGCTTCTGCTTGGTCGTCTGACGCGGTGGTAGTAGTTGGCAGGCGAACGTAATGGAGCAGGTGCGAGGCGCGGGTAGTGTACATCAACCACTGGGGGGTAAACAAGATGGATTCGGGGTTGGAATCGACTTTGATCCGCTTCACCTCCTGATATCGCAGCTCAGGCTCACACGCGAGCGCAGCCTCGTCCTCTTCGTCCAGCGGTATATCGTCGTCGGTGAGCGGTGGAGGCAGAGCAGACGACGTAGCGCTGTACAAGACGATATGATGGTCGTATGATGCCGTAGCGAGGTGTTGTCCATCTGGAGAAAAAGCGACGCGCACGACGAATTTGGTGGATTGGAATGTCTGCAGCGTCTCGGAAGTGATCAGGTCGGTCAAGATCGTCCTATTACAATCACATGCAAGCTGGGTCAGCACGACGGCAATGTGAATGGAGTAGGCTTTGGACGCAACTCACGTCCCATCCATTGACGCCGTAGCGATGTATCGTGGATTGAGCGGGTGCACGGCGAATGACAGTATAGCAGCGCGATGAGGCTGCATGATCCGGTCCACTTGTCCATTGTCGTAATCAAGTATCTTCAGACTCTTGTCTACCGAAGTGACCAGTATACTCCTCCGGTAGCTTGCGCGATACCTATGTTGTGCTCCGTTATTAGCATGGTCCTGTACGACATGACGATCGAGCGACTCGACTCACACGGCTGAAGTGGTGTCGAATTGCCTATAGGGCAAATTGCTCACTCCGACCGTTAAGAGGTTCGCAGCTGATATCCCCTCTATGCTCTTCTTGACGCCTCCGAGCGTCACGTCCTCACTCAAAGGCACATTCACTATATCCTTCAATTTCCATCCTCGCCAACTTCCATCTGACGTCAGCTCCTCCTCAATCTCCACATCCTCGAGATCTTTCACTAATTGCGCCGAAGCCCAGTCTTCGACTAGGGTGCGTAAATCGGGCCGCGGGGGTTGCGCGAGGTCAGGCGCAGGTAGTCGCGCCGCGGTCAAGAATGGTTCCAGGACCGAGGGGTAGTTGGATGCAAGGTAATGCGCTATAAGCTGTGGGAGTTGGGTTGACATAGTAAGTTGGTGGAAATGACGAAAGTGGAGGAATGGCACTTTGGATACATGTGTATATGAAGTATGACTATCGGTGTATGTTACAGCATCTTACAAACAGCTACGAGTACCAAGTAAATATCCATTGAGCTATACATATCAGCAGAATTGCGGTTCCGGCTTCTCCTCAAAAGGACTACGTAGACCACTATCATCCTGGTCAAGCTTGAGCACTCTCGCCGCACGCATCTTCTTCACCACGCGAGGCTTAGTCGCTAGAGACTCGTCCTCACTGTCGCTCCAGCTCGACGTATCTTTGATGGACTTGGGTTCGCTCGTCTCTATAGGCAAAGGCATTGCGAGAGCCGAGCGATCCGTTGTCGACGGTTTTGCCGGGGCAAGGAACATCTTTTGTGCGGCGTGCGGCCGCACTTGCAATGCTGATAACGACGATTGAGAGCGGCTCAGGCGGGTAATAAGAGGCGGTGCAGCCTCGGCGGATACTTCAGACTCCGCCTCGGCTTTGAGATCATCTGCGGTGAAGCTTCGCCCACGTTGTAACAGACTAGTCGGTCGTAATGGCTTGGAAGCGGACGAGGGACCGCGGAATGACGGTCGACGCCGTACAGGCGAAGGCGGGTTAGGTGAAGCGGGGGTGACTGTGATAGCTGCGCATGGTGGTGGTGATGGTGATGTTGATGATGCCTCGGCAAGGCCAGTGTTGACTTGACTAATTAGCTCAGCGTCTTGTGGGATGGACATACCTGACGCAGATCTCGCCAACGTGAAAGATTCCTGCTTTGCTGTATTTTGCAGCGACGTTGACAGTCTATCGTCAGCGCCATCGTTTTGCGATATGAACTCACCTCAAAGCCCGCCCAACAGATTGGTCCTCGCCTTGATCTAAGAAATCCATACTATCCACTCGTCTCAGACCGGGTCGCTGTGACCTCTCCTCTCGCGGCAGCTTCCTCGTCTCCTCGATCTCATGACCAAATTTGCTCTCGGTCAACGCCAGCGAGAACAGCTTTTTCCTCGTCGCGTCGAAGGAGCGAGCCCAATCTCGAGCATAGGCGAGAATCTGATTTGTAAGCTCGTCTATGACGTTTGCGGGAGGCAGTTCGCCTGGTGGGTAATGTGTCGATACGGGTTTGAACGGGGCTAGCAAGGTCTATATTGGCCGTTAGCGTGGACGATCCACAGAGCGGTGCCAGCATTGCGACGACGAGGCGAGGCTCACCGATTGCAAAACGTCCATTTCCTCTGCGTTCCATTCACGCTGCTCCTCGGCGTCATCCTCTTCACGACCCCGCTTGGAGCCAATCTTGGTCGAAGGCTCCGCCATCACCGGCGCGAACTGCGCGTTGTCAGCTCTGGCCAGGGGTTGGGTGTGGGATGACTCACAAACTCATAAGGTAGGGGAGTATGCGGTCCAGGCGTCATCAGAAGTGAGTCTGCAGAATCACTCCTGTGCAATGTCAGCGATCGCTCGATCTACCATGGTGAGAGCACGTACCTGGTCATGCCCGGATTTGGCAGAGTGAGATGCAGCGCTGCTCTTCTTCTTGTTGTGGTCATCGCGGTGGCAATAGGTTATCGGAAAATCGAAAGACGTTAAGAATGACTTGAAAGCTATGTCTAATTAGATATGTTGTTGAAAATGTACGCGACGACTAATGTGCTGTTGGACGCTGTTGCTGTGGAAAGACGGATGTACCCGAAGTAGTCCCTCTGGAATCAAGTCGTCGTCACCCTGTCAAGCCTTGGACGTCATAAGGCTCGTGTGCTGAGTCGAGCAGAGCGAGCGCCAAAGCCAGAGCCAGAGGCAGAGCCCGAGCTAGCTGTAGTCGTATACGCGACTGTCTCTTCGCCGTCGCTGTTCCAACGCAGAGCCCGAAGCGCGTCGAGTGACTTTTCTGTATGCAAGACAGGGACAAGTGGTGTCTCGTTTCCCCTGAAATAGAAAAAGGAGAACGGGGGGAAAAGACGCGTTTCATTCACCCACGCCCTCACCCTCCACTATACCACTGTAGCAACTTGGCACTAGCCAACATGTGGCAGTGGATTCTCGTAATGCGGCCATATGCTACCTGAACAAGTTTGCTATCTTGTGCGGGTCTCCGATGGACCGCAACAGCTGATGATCGGTCCGATGCAACGATGGGAGGGAATTGTACGAGAGTAGACGAGTTGTGAGGTGTCGCCAAAAGGAGGAAACATGGTCATTGGCCGCAATGATGCAATGCCGATCTTATGATTCCTCGGCAAAGCTGCACAGAGTCGCGTCCGGTCTGCTTGTCTGACGAGAGCGATGCGGACCTCTTTGCGTTGCGGTTGCCATACTGCTGCAACCAAGAGCCCAAGTCCTTCGCCAGACTCGTACAACTTCTCGCGCAGCAATGCAGATAGAAGGGACGATGACTTCTTTGCCTTGAGTGAGCCAGACCAGGTCGTAATAATCAACGATCCGTCGGCCCACAAAGACAGCAAGTCGCAAGAAGCAGTGGGCCAACATTATGCTTGTGATGTACGGTGGTTTGATAGTTGGGAAACAAGGTACATTGACTCATGGCGCTTTCCTCGTTGTCCTCGGTGTTGCGCCGTTTTCACGTTGGTTCTCGTCTCTGCGACTCGATAATCTACTACTCCATCACTCGGTCGCGCATCGTTCTCGCGCTGCATGTGCAGAACCAAGTGCAGCTATCGGCTGCAATCTCCCACATGTGTATTGGCCGAATGCCAACCAGTAGTAGTCTGGAAGCAGTGACAGGCAGGTTGCTCAGTCACGTGACTATGCATTCCAAACCGTTCAGTCGTCGAAAGGGAGAAAAACCATTTTACTTCAGCTCGAATACTTTGCTCTATATTAGCACGAAATCGCCTTTGTACACCGATACGACGTTCTAAACTCAGCGCCATGGCCGTACCTACAGCTCGCTCAGCACTCGCGACACTGAGTCATGTCCGACCGACGCATAATGCAGTAGCGTCGTCATCCAGATGGACCAGGTTCGTGTCATTAGCCTTACTTGGTGTTTCGACGTTGAGCGTTTACTGACTCTTGCTGTCGCAGTTCCGCTGCATCTCGATTCGCCTCATCATCACCTGAACGCAGTCTTCCAACTGCTATGTCATCCGGGAAAGGCGAGACCGATTCCCTCCCCGTGCCATTACCAACGATAAAGAAGTTCCTCTCGTTCCCGCCTCTTGAGCCGATCAAGCCTCCGCATGGCGTGCGAGTCGCAACTCTCCATCTGCAATCGTACCATCCCTACAACCTCGATCTCTACGCACAATTCTGCGTTCATTCCGCCAACTCCTTGAACATCCCTACCTCGCTTCCCGCCTTCTTACCGCGTGAGAAATCGTTGTACACCGTCCTCAAATCGCCGTTCGTGAAGAAAAAGGCGCAGGAGAACTTTGAGCGCAGAACGCACAAGCGCGCTATCACCGTGTACGATGCGCACCGCGATTCCCTCGATCTCTGGCTGAGATATATCAGGCAGAACGGTCTGCCCGGAGTCGGCCTCAAGGCGTACGTCCATGAGTGGGTCGAGCTCGGCTTCGGCGCCAAGGAAGGCAAAGGCGCTATCGGCGGCGAAGTGGATGAGAAGCGAATCCAAGAGGCGGCAGAGGATCTGGTTAAGGCGTTGAGCGAACCCTCAACCACCGACGGAAATGACGTTCAGGACGTTACCACGGATGGCAAGACGGCCCAGGCATAGAAGTTGTACGAGTGACATGTAACAGATAAAACACTATCGTACAACAGTTCCTAGACCAAATCTACTTATCCACTAAGTCAAACCGCCCTCGTCCTCTTCCAGAGCCTTCTTGATCCTCAACAAGACCCCCGTCTTCCAGTTATCCAGCTTTGTCACCTGATCGTACTGATATACCGCCGCAGTATATCTCTCTACGTCTGCTTGTTCGCATGCGTCCATGAGTTCGTGTGAAAACTTGGATTCCCGAGTGGAGGGGAACGTCACATCCTTCTGTGAGAAGGTCTCAAGCAGGCGAGATGTAGTTACGAGGTCCTGCAAGTCGTCAGTTGGCACTAGGGCTTAAGCATTGAGTCCACACTCACTCCCATAGCCATGGAGCAGAGCGCGGCACGGAGCCAATACTCCTTTACAGAATACTTTGTCAACGCGCTGGTCAGTGACCAGTCCGCAACGATCTGATACAGCTCCATAGATCGTTGGAAATCGCCAAGATCCGCCGAAAGCTCGGCAGCCTGTTGATAACACTGATTCGCAGTGCTACGATAATTCAGCGCCGCAAGTCTTTCTTTCACTCACGCATTCGCGTCCTCTTGCTTGTACCAGTCACCAGCGCGCACAAAGCTATCACGTGCTTTTGTGATATCGATGCCATCTTGGGCATAAATTCCCGCAATCTATAGACGTCAGCACTCGTCATATGTCAGCGACGTACCTCTTTCTCCCTGTCTGCCGCTTGTCGGAACTGTCCCGCTTGTGTGAGCAGCTTGATCGCTTGGTGCAGAGCGGTGACGGCGGCTGTGAAGGAAGTGTCAGCGTGATTTTTAGCCTGACCGACGGTGGCTGACCCTCTGGATCGCTCTTCTTGTAGCTTTTCGCCGCATTGTGGAACGCGTTCATCGCATCGTTGTTCTCGTTTGCGTGTTGCCGACATGCTGCTTCTCTGCAAAGGTCAGCAGGTTTCAACCGAAGCGCACCAACCTCTCAAAAGCGTGACCGGATTCTGACCATTTCTTCTCGATCTTGAATGCGTTCGCCGCCTTATATGCCAACTGGGGTCAGAACGGGCTTGGCATGAACATGTGGTGACCCACCTGAGCGAAAAGATCCCCTGCTTCCTCCCATTTCGAGCTCGAGCTGCCGAACCATCCGACCGAGGAAGACGCCTTCTTCTCTGCCTTTGCGAGGAACTCTTCTGCCTGTGACTTGCCCATGGTGATATGCTGTCTGAGAGGTGTTGAGTATGACAAGAGATGTAATTCTGTGGTTGATAACAAGACATTGTAATGATGACGTTGCTGGGAAGACGCAAGATGCTGTTTTCGGGAATATTCGGTGAATTTTTGCTTACTCAGCAGCGTGGCACTCTCATTTCACTTTACCACTCACTTTGCCACCTGACTGATCTTTACAAGTCGTTATATCAATCTATTATTGTGATATCCATCTAGCTATCACTTCCTTCATATCCAAAACACATCATGGCGTCTCATTTGGCCAACATCTTGTGAGTAGTCCGTCTTGCGGTCTTGAATTTCGTTGACAACCACCAGTGGCACGGAGCAGGACCGAGTAAACTGCTCTTTCTACCTCAAAATAGGAGCTTGCAGGCATGGTGACCGGTGTTCCAGGTGAGTCAAGTCGCTTTGACATCCAGCTCGTTTCCTGTTGTGCTCTACTTGCTTTGCTGACTTTTGCGCAGAAAACACATCAAGCCCCAATTCTCTACCACCATCCTCCTTCCCAACGTTTACAACAACCCTGGTCACACACCAGAAGGACAACATCTGACGCCAGATCAACTGCAAGCGGATTTCGACAGGTTCTATGAGGACTTCTTCATGTAAGTTATACTTTCACGCTGCCACCGCTGACAAGCACAGTGAATTATGCAAATTCGGCCACCTCCAGGAAATGCACGTTTGCGACAACGTCGGTGATCATCTGCTAGGCAATGTGTACGCGCGATTCGAATGGGAGGCGGAAGCTGCGAAAGCCGTTCAAGCGTTGAACGACCGGTGGTACGCTATGCGTCCGCTCCACGCCGAATTGTCACCTGTCACAGATTTCCGAGAAAGTTGCTGTCGCCAAAATGAGCTGGGAGAGTGCAAGCGTGAGGGGTGAGTGAGCTGTTCCGAGCAGCCATGCTGACGCTTTCTTAGCTTCTGCAACTTTATGCACCTCTGCCACCCAACAAAATCGCTCGTGTCATCATTACAAGCATCTCAGCGTCTCTCACGGAGACAGAAGACGTCCAACGGAGCGGCTGTCGCCGGAACTGGAGGTGATGAGATGGGCTGGACACCTGGAGCTACACGCGGTACCGAAGACGGACCTGGAGGGTGGATGCCGTCTGCAGCCGGAGCACGGGAAGGAGGCGAAGAGCTTGGCTGGGTGCCCAGCCGACGAGATAGAGAGGAGCCAAGACGATTCGAGTACGAGGACAGGGGGAGATATTGAGTTTACGTAAATGCGCCATACCCTAACAGCGCTAGGCGCCTTGTTTTGGGTTGGCGATCAATGTCATACACAGTGTCGAAGGAGAGGCATTGTCGACGGTGCATAGTGTTGTTTCCCACCACGCATGTATAAATCTCATGTACTGCATTAATGTTCCCTCGCATATGCATGGATGTGTATGTGACTTTTGCCCACGTTCCAGTGAAGTTGTAAATCAGTTGGTGTTTTGATTACATGTGTATGATTATGATGATGATGATGATGAATGTGCGAGTTTCACATTTCAACCTCTACTTGACACCGCTTTGACCGTTTCTTCACTTTTCTGCTACATCACTGTCATCACAACACCCTCCCATCTCTACACCAGCCGCGGTACATATCCAGTGTAGACTACATCTTCAAACTTGACCCTCTATCACGCATGGCGTAGCGGGGACAGCGCCCGCGTGAAAGACGGGCTACAAGCGGTGAGTTTACCGCGTACTCGTACACGTTTACCCACCGCGATCAACACTGATGAGTTTCGCAATCAGCGATGTCAGGCTCGACCCTTCGTGAGCAGGCTCAACGCCCACCTCAACAGCTGTACCCGCTCCATACACCCCAGACACCTCCACGTGAACGTCTCGCCAGCTCGGCATCAATAGCCTCTATGAGTTCAACACTGAGAGGGAGACGAGCTCCTGCGCCTCTAGATCTGAGTCCTGGCAAGGAGAAGTACGGCTCGGTAGGACTGGGACAGGTGCCTGCGAGTGCACCATCGCGTCGGGTGGTCACAGAACCAGCAACGAGCGACAGGGCTTCACGGCCATTACCCCGGCCACCCAACTCTCAATCCGGTTCATTTCAATCACCCCTTGCTCCCGCCTTTGCTCCGACATCAGCATCAACATCATACAGCGCTTTGACAACGGATGATGGAAGTGTCTCGTGAGTCGACTTAGCAATGGAGCATCCACTAATAACAGGCTCAATACCTACAACGCTTCGCCGAATCCATCCGATGTCGTCAATTCTCCACAGCCCGACCCCTCCAACATTGACCGACAAGCTCTCATCGGAGTTGGCGAGCTGGCAACGCCGAGATGGGGTTCGTCCGCCCACCATAATCGAATCTCGTCAATGTCGGCGACGCTTCCTGATCCATCGTGGCCGCCGGGCTACGAAGGCTTCGGCTTAGGTCTTGAACCGTCAAGGCCATCGTCACGTAATAACTCGGGCCCCTCAGTACCGCCTCCACCACGCCCTCCTCCCAAGTCACCCGCAAGAGACTCCAGTACGAAGGACGAACCTCTTTTCTCCCTCAACACCTTGGCGGACTTCAATTTCGATAGCTCGATGGAGGCTGCATTGGTCGCCTCATTGGCGATGCCTCATCAGGAACTTCAAGCTTCACCTTCGGACGCCTTCGTCACATCTCCTGGAAGTGCACGGTCTCGCATATACGCCCGCAGGCAAGAGCGAGCCGATGCCGCCGCAGCTGCTGCGGCTCGTACGGGACAAAAGACACCGCCAACACGACACTCCTCACATGACATATTGAAGCAATTCGCTGTCAAGGACTTCTCTCATTTACCGCCTAGTCCGTCTTCTGCTTCCATCAACCAATTCCTGCGTGGTTCCGGATCCAGCAACAACCTCACCACCCCACCTACGAGCGCTGGCGCTTCATCAACCTATTTCAAATCCAACCAAACATCCGACTCACAGCGACGCGCGAAAGCACCTGTCGACGTCGCGACCGCCGAGGCACTACGCAAGCTTGATGGATTGAGTGTGACGCCGGGTAAGGGGAAACCGAAGATGAAACTCGCGCGGTCAGGGACGCCTCCATCCGCAAAGCCACCCAAACTCCAAGGAAAGCCGAGCAATGGAAGCATGCGAGATGTCACTTCTCCGTGGATCGACATTGGCGAGGATCTCCCAGCGGTGCCTCTTCCAAGACAGCATCGAGAATCGTCCTCCTCGACGAGTTTCGTGGGTACACCGACGTCCCGCGACTCTCACTCCATCCCCACGACCGCCACCACACCTTCATCAGGTGATCTAAAACCGAGCAGGAGGTCTAGTGCTGGCAGTGACATCTCGGCGATTGTGAATGATCCTGCCGCCGATACACCACCTGTTCCTCCTATCCCTAGAGGTTATCAGTCCCGACTGCAGGAGGCGGCGCCGAGAATCAACAAAAAATGGTCTTTCAGCTCAGCGCTCAATATCAAGGCACCTTCACCTGACGAACCTCCACAAACGCCCTGGTCGGAGATTCAACGGGCCGAACTGTCGCCCCAAGCACCGACTCCGTTGGCCGTCAAGCCGACTTCAGCATCAAAGCGACTTACACCTTCATCCATTCCATTTTTCCGCCGCACCTCGTCGTCATCAACACAAAGCACCATCGAGACTCCAAAGGTGGAAACCAGGCCAAATCTCGGCTCGCAGAGAAAGTCCGTGCTAGGAATGCATTTCCCTTCCATGCTTCGTGGAAGCACGTCAAAGCGAGGTCTAGCACAACATGCCGAGTCAAAGCCGGAGTCAAACGCCGAGCCAAAGCCCCAGCCGGCAAGCACAGGGTGGACAGGAAGGCGTCGTGGCAAGGTAAGCGTGACCATATGGAACAAGCTCTGATCTATATAAGACACTTTCGATATCCGCAGATCCGCCCGCTGCCCCAGTACTCAAGTCAGCACCACCACTCAAATCGAAGGCATCTACGGAGAGTTTCAACCGAGCATCAGCCGCTTCGAGCGCGGCTTCGACGATCAATGGGGGTCTACCAGCAATCATCGGATCACCAATCCTTCGCCCTGTACCGTCTACATCGTCTCTGCGCCATTCCGAGTCGTCAAGACAACTGCCATCTGCCACACCGACAAAGATACCTCGAATCGCATCGAGACCTGGTCCTGGTGGAAGCATGCCTCCACCACAATCTACCCAACGATCAACCATCACGACGACCACAAGTCTGGCGGATCTGAGTAGACCGCCAGTATCTGAATTTGGCGTGGTTGAAGATGGCGCAGGACCGCCACCACGGCAGTCAACTACAGGTGCACATGCACATCGTGCCCATCTGCTGGCCCCCATAGCAAGCAGGCAAGCTTCGAAGGTCCGATCGTCTGAACCGCCAAAGCGTGACCCCACAATGCCGCCATCGCGGAGGCAACTACCTCAACCTCCCTCGACCGTTACCGCCATGACCGTCTCGGCCACCGCCAAGCGCGCATCTCGAGACATGAAATCGAGTCGAGACTCATCTGGTGACAGTCGGACCAATTCTCCTATGAAACCGTCCAAATCGCTCCATTCCAAGCTGTCCGTGGCGAGCGCCAGTCGCATGCCACTGTCTTCGTCTATGGGTGCGCCCGGCATGACCTTCCGCTCAAGCTCACTGG
The DNA here is from genome assembly GCA_026538355.1 of Cryptococcus sp. GC_Crypt_5. Lineage (NCBI taxonomy): Eukaryota > Fungi > Basidiomycota > Tremellomycetes > Tremellales > Cryptococcaceae > Cryptococcus > Cryptococcus sp. GC_Crypt_5. The sequence continues at coordinate 75,733 of JALPBZ010000007.1, forward strand.
TTGCAGATACTCCATCGCCAGCTGAAGATGAGGAAGCTTTAGGCGATGCGGAAATGGCAGCGTACGTCCAAAGGCGTCGAGCAAAGGCGGCTGCAGACAGGAAGGATGACTTGGTGGATATCAACGAGTTCCCAGAGGACATTGCACCGAACGAGGCGATGTCACAACGCTCGTTTGTCTCCAGACATCTTGGCACCATGTCCGATTACGAGCGAAAGGAAGTGCTCGACTTTGACAGGATCTATTACGCGCCATCGCCAACGATTCGACCTCCTCAGCCCGGCGGCGCTGTCTATAATTATGGATATGACGACGAGCGCGGCGACTATCTTGTGGTTCCGGGTGATCACATGTGTTACAGATATGAGGTAGTTGGACTCTTGGGCAAAGGATCATTTGGCCAGGTGATCCAGTGTCGCGACCACCAGACCGGAGGATCAGTGGCAATCAAGATCATACGGAACAAAAAGAGATTTCATGCGCAAGCTCTAGTTGAAGTGAAAATTCTGCAGCAGCTGATGGAATGGGTGGGTGCAAAGCACGTCTTCAGCGCTGACGATCGCAGGATCCCGAAGACAAGCATTTCAATGTCCGCATGACCGATCATTTCTATTTCCGAGGCCACCTTTGCATCGTCACAGAGCTTCTCAGCATCAATTTGTACGAACTCATCAAGGCAAATCAGTTCGCGGGATTCTCAACAGTCTTGATTCGGCGATTTACAACGCAGATGCTCGCGTCATTACAGCTGATGCGGTCGCATCGGGTTGTACACTGTGATCTCAAACCAGAAGTGAGTCAAACCTGTCGACTGACCAAGGCTAACCGTCAGAACATACTTCTGTGTCATCCGGCAAGGAGCGGCATCAAGGTCATCGATTTTGGCAGCAGCTGTCTTGAGACAGAAAAGGGTGAGTGGCAAGAATATTGAGCATATCGCTCATGTCCAGTGTACACCTATATCCAATCGAGGTTCTACCGAAGTCCAGAAGTCATACTTGGCATGAACTATGCTATGGCGATTGACATGTGGAGTGTGGGCTGCATACTCGCGGAACTTTACACTGGTGTGCCGATCTTCCCTGGGGAGAATGAACATGAGCAGCTGGCCTGTATCATGGAAGTGTTAGGGGTACCGGAGAAGTACATCATCGACAAGGCGTCGCGCAAGAGGTTGTTCTTTGGTGAGTACAACCAGTCAAAGGCTGGCGCTAACGATCAGATGCGACTGGTACACCTCGTCCATTCGTCAATGCCAAGGGGAGGCGAAGAAGACCAGGAACGAAAACATTGGCACAAGTCTTGAAATGCGATGACGAGCTGTTTGTCGATTTCATTGCGAAATGCCTCACCTGGGATCCCGACAAAAGGCTCAAGCCACAACCCGCCATGCGCCACCCTTGGATCTTGGCGGGACGCAAGCGATATGCACCGACACCTGTACGAGAAGAGAAACGACCACCGACTGTAAAATCATCAAGCAAACTCCTCATATCTCCCCCGACCCCTCTCACAGCGAGGCAGACGTCGCACAAGACTACGCGTCTCGCTCATATTCGGAACCCATCGTATACAGTGGGTACTGTGATCGGCGGCGGAAGCTGACATGCAGCTCACGCCACGGGTCGGTTAAAGCATTGAAACATGATATCATCACTGTATATACCTATTTATGGATGATTTAAGTGCTGCCGCGTTGCTTTGAACGTGTTCGTTGCTGTATCCGTCAACGGGTAAAGTGAGCGAAGCAATATAAGGTGCACTGTCACTGAATGTTGCCAGAAGGGTGAGGGCGATGATCGCTTCGTTTTGCAGAAGTGGGTACTGCTCTGCTTCTCGTAACATGCGCGCAAGAAGATCGATCACGCGAGTGTCGGCTGGTGCAGGAGGTTTCTGTGCTTGCGAAAGCGTTCTGATGGAATTGACAAAAACTCTTGTACCCTCGAAGCGAAGCGCTTGGTCGTCGGTGCGTTCGAGGAGGTCTAAGAGGGTATCTATCCATTCGGAGTGTGATGAGAACTCGACCGCGTTGGGCACTGTCGTCAGCGACCGAACATCATGGCAAACCTACATGTGCGACAAAGATTCTTGACAATGCCTATGGCTCCACCTTGCACTGAGCCCAACATATCGCGATCCGCATTCCAGACGCCCATGTCCATCAACTTGGCCATGACTCCAGCTTCGCCCAGCGCAGCTTTATTTGCGTCGGGTATGGACAGGTTCCTCAGGAGACTGATGACGGCATGTTGTGTTCGAGCAGGAGTGGAAGGATTAAGTAGGCGTAGTATTATTGGTAAGGTCTCTGGCAGTAATCGCGTAGCGGATTCATCTGCCGTCAGCGCGTTATTATACAATTGACCTCACATGTTCTCGCACTATTGCCCAGGGACAGCAAGGCGCAATTCACCAGGTCGTCTCTGTCTTCCAGTACCAACCATTCCCGCATACGAGGCCAGGACTCGTGATCCGGGGGTATATCCGCGCTTAGTTGGACTATCGCTTTGACGATTGATCCTTTGGCCTGAGCCAATTCTTCCCCGCCTACAGCGAGCCATACAAAGTTGCACAGGGCTATCAAGCGCGGTCCAGAGGAGAACAACAAGGGAGCCCGTATGTCTTCTGAAATGCTTTCTATCACACCGGCGCATGAAAGTAGGATTTCTTCGTCAATAGATGGGGCGAGAGTCAATGGGGTAAGAAGATTGTCGAGGATGTCTCCACTGAGGGGAGGGGCGGGTTCTGCTTATCAGCTTCGTTACTACACTTACTCACCAGACGCATAGACATATGTAATGATGGTCCAGAGTAGCAGGGAAGCTTCTTCATCCTCCGCGAGAGCAGTCAATCGTTGCCAGTTGGTTTCTTCGCGAAGCGCTGCGAGGACAGCGGCTGCAAATGAGCAAGCTACCCTGGGTACAAACTTACGATGTGACTCTATCGCTAGATTGTGAAGACTCGCAATGATTGACGACGTGGCCGTGACGCTCAGTGCTGCTGGTATATACCCGCAATCAACGAGTCTTTGACGGTTCGTATCTGAAATCAGCAATGTCCCTTTGGCAATCTGCTCACCAGAATCAATAGCCAGATTCGCCGCTACTCGACCTGCCTGCTGCACGATCTCTGCATCACTAGTGGACAGCAGCTTTACAACGTCTTCGGGCAGGCGCGTTTCGCCAAAGGCCGCTCGTACCCCCTCTATATATCAGCGGATATTTTGAGCTGATACTCACCATCTCGAAGAGCGACGGCAATCAAGTCGAGGGTATCGATGACTTCCTGACGGTTCTCTTCCCAGAGATCCACGAGCCCTGTCAATTTCTGCGGCAGTGAGGCGTCATCGGAGCGGTTGGTCATTGTCCATAGGGCAGAGGCAACAACCTGAGATGATAGATCTATTACAACGAGCTTTCAACAAAGGCCAATGTCGCGGGTAAGTGAATTTGGAGACCCCACGATTGCGTATATATCTTAGTCTCTCACGGTGCCGAGTTGGGTGCAATTACGCTCTCCCCGTCGGCAACCAATCGTGCCAATGTCTCTATGTCCTGGGTCCTCGAAAGATCGCCCCAGATATCGTACAATACCCAAAGTGTAATCGTTATCAACGCATGTTGACAGCTCTTCGTCCAATCGCATCAAGAGTATCCCTCCGCATCTACAAGTTCCCTAGCCCAACCTCCGCAGGTCTTTTCAGACAATTTGCCAAAATGTCTGCTACGTCATTATCGTTAGACTACACGCCCGATCGAGCGCAGGAGCTCAAGGAGAACATGGATTCGGTCCTCGAAGACATAGAGAAGGCGTATAGCAATGCACAGTCAGCTAGTAGCTCCAAGGTGAGCAGCGCCGATAGCTCAACAGTCACGTCTCGCGAGACTCACTTGGCATCTGCTTTAGCCCCGTCTTGTGCCGATATCGAAAATCAAGCCTGCGTCCGATGTCAAAGCGCTTTACGATGCGGAATACCGTCATTTTGGTGAGAACTACATCCAAGAAATGGTGGACAAGGCCGAAGTGGTGAGTATCGTTAGGCAGTGCCTGATTCGCGCCGCTGATACAGTCCCCAGCTCCCTACCGACATCAAGTGGCACTTCGTTGGCGCACTGCAGAGCAACAAGGCAAAGGTCGTCGCGGGTCAGTGTGCTCGTCCCAAGATGCGGATGATACTGACCTTTACCCAGCCATACCAAACTTGCACATTCTCGAAACCCTCTCATCCGTCAAAGTGGCCGATCTCTTGCAGAAATCGATACCTGATTCGCGGACAACCCCGCTGAACGTCTACCTACAAGTCAACACTTCGGGAGAAGACTCGAAATCCGGCTTGGCACCTCTTGGCGGATCGTCCACTTCGTCAGATGGAGACGCTGAAGCCTTGATCGATCTCGCTATACACATCCTGACGGAATGTCCAAAGTTAAAGCTGTTAGGACTTATGACCATTGGCAGCTTTACCGCTTCCCACGACCCGTCAAAACCCAATCCTGACTTTACCACTCTCAAGCAGACTCGCGCGGAGCTCGCTCGGATCCTCGCCGATCGTAATGTTGCAGATGCGCCGAAGGAAGAGGAGTTGGAGTTGTCAATGGGGATGAGCGCAGACTTTGTCCAGGCTGTTCAGGAAGGGAGCAGCAGTGTCCGCGTGGGAACGAGGATATTTGGCGAGAGACCAAAGAAAAAGTGAACAATGCAAGTATGTGTGCATGCTTGTCTATTTCTCTATCTGTATCGCAGTGGACTAGACCACTATAGATCAACTCCTAGCTCTGTGGCCTCCTTCCGGAACATTTCCATTCGTTCGAGAGCATATGACTGCAGGGGATCAGCCAATATTTCGATTACGAGTAACTCACGAGATAATCAAAATCCGGCTTGTAACCCTCCTTTGCATCTACCAGCGCAGTGATCTGCTCTTCGCCTTGAACAATGCCCCACAACGACCAGAAAACACTACAGGCCGGACTCCAGATCCTTACTTCCCTCTCCAATGCCGCGACCTTGTCGTCGGGTATGTCTTTCCGCTTGCCTACCATCTCTTCGCCATGCCTCGCATCCACCTCGACCGAGAGATATGCCCGATAAAAGTCGTCCCGCTGCTCGGTAGACGGATATGGGAAATGAGGTTGTAGGGAATGCGAGTGGGTAGGGTGATGGTAATTCGCGCGCCATTCGTGGAAGTGATTGGCAATATCGAAGCCTCGAGCGTTTGGCGCAGCGTACTCGAAGTCGATAACGATATAGCGATAGTGATCAGGCACGTTGGGTCCCAATTCTCCATCTAGTCGCAGCAAGTTGCCGTACTGAGTGTCGTTGTCTGCCACATCAGCGCCATTCACGCTGGCACCAACTCACGAGCAAACACGACACCCTTTCCCTTTCCAGATTGCGCCTCGACCCATTTCCGATAAGTCTGAACCTGCTGCTTTATCTTGTGCAGTCCGAACTTCTCCACCCACATCTCCCACCGACTATCAACGCTTGCCAGAGAGGCAAGCACCTCCTCGGCCACTAAAGACCATTCACTCAGACAACGCCAAACCATGGGATCGGTCTCTCGCCCTTGTTCATAGCCTAGTAAGCGAAGGTCGACAGAATGTAATTCTCTCATGCGACGTGCGATTCCTTGAGAAATATGCGGATCTCGCAGCTCAAGAGCCGTCAATGCGCGTGACGGGAAGAACTGCTCAAGCCGGCCGTTGGTGAACGTTCCGTAAACTCTGGGGCCAAGGCCGTATTGAGTGCTCAGCACATGCAGAATTCGCAACTCTTCTGCCCTCGAAATGAGGGCATCAGAAGAGGGCCCATATACTCGAAGCAGTATTGTCGGTGGATACTGGTCTGGAGCGAGGGGTGGCGGGTGTTCTGGGTCTGAAGGAGGCATAGTCGGTGTGAGCATGGGTGACTCAGAGGGAGAAGTGGGCGTAGGAGCCGGGTTGTAGGTGACAAAGAATACGGCATTGGTCAGAGCGCCTGATACCTTTTGGAGATGTATCGATGACGGTGTGAGTAGTGTTGATGACCACAGTGGTATGCGCTGCTTGTCAGTTTTCTGCATCTGACAGGATCACTCACCAAGTGCCGCAATATCCCCATTATCTTCATCTTGAAAACGGGATGTCTCCATTCACTGCTCATCAGCTGGCGTTCGAGAAGGTGTGGACTCACCCTGCATCAACGCTCAAGTTGGTGTGTTTGACCCCTGCCACGCCATTGTTGCCATTCGCACTCGGCTCAGGCGCATATCTATCCTTTTCGTCTAGCAAAGGCGCGGCAAGCTGAAAGTCGGATAGCTTGGAAAAGCTACCGGTGGAAGTTTTCCGCAGACGTGGGGGATGACTCGAACCAGAACTCTGCGTCGTTAGGTAAGAGTCGGAACTATTGGCATGTTGTGTAGGGAAGTAGCTGCCAGGGAGAGAAGCCAAAGATGCGGGCGAGGTAGAACCGGGCAAGTCTACGGGACGAAGATTCGGTGTGACGACCATGTTACTAGGTCTTGATGCTCGATGCCGCAGAGAAGCGACTCCGCGAGACAGAACAGTGCGACCGGATATGATGGCGAGAGATGCTGTCGGATGTAGGTGCCAGATAGAGCAATGATGATAGAAGAGGATGAGAGAAAAGGGGATTTCATCATTGACGCATTTCATGTTCAAGATACCACGCGACCAAATACAGCGGTGCAGATAGCTAATTACGTAAACCATTGGCAGTGACAAACAAACACAAACAACAATAGCAACAAGCAATAGCGTGAATGCTTTCTCCTCGTCTCCTCATCATCACTTGATCACTTCACATCATCTCCCCCGTCTCTCCTCGCACTTGTCCATCTCACCTCTTGTCACCCTTGCTACTTCTTGTCAGCGAACCCCGTCACATAGACACATACATCCACGGTCCTACGATGGACTCATCACCACCGGGAGGCGGCGTGCCTCTCATACGAGCATCCCAAGTTGACTACGATACGAGCGATTGCACAGTAGACACCTTGTCAGATGATGAGGGAGTCTTCCTCGGACCACGGCAACCTAGAGAGCTAGATATCATCGCTAAGCTCTCAATCGCCCCAACACCATCTCCTCAGATATTCCGAGCGAGAAAGAGAGATTCGCGAGAGTACTTGAGAAGAAGGAGTTTGATGATTGCGGTAGAGAGAAGGGATGAGCTATCACCAAGACGTCTGCGGGTTAACGAGGAGTCGAGCGATAGTGAAGAAGGCGAATCACAATCACATATTCTAAGCTCGACTCCGTTGAAGGGACACCTACATTCAGATATCAGCTTGCAACTCGCCGCTTTTCATCTTTCGTCCCCGGCACCAGTGTCCTCCACCGAGCTCGAGGAGGACGAGGACAGCGACAAAGAAAACGTCCCCGTGCCTCCACCGGTACACATTCCTGACGATGGCACGGAATTAGTCGAGACTGTGGTGTCCATAGGTCAAGACTTCCAGAGCGCTGATGAGTCAGAAGACGGTGAGCTACAAAGCCTGTTCGAACGCTAATAGCTGCAGAAGTCACGCAGCTCGACATGGGCGGATTGAAGCTCTCCGACTTTGACGATCCAGATCTTGGTCTTTCCGGAAGCACAACAGCCAGTCCGATTCACAACGACTCGGCTTCGGAATCGTTTGGCGACTCTCCATTACCGGTCGCCCGAGCTGGTCCTGTCGTTATTCCCGTGCTGTCCCATCACTTCACGAATATCAGAGCAGAGACAAGTTCACCATGCAGAACGATGCCAGTCTCCCCCATGCCACTCATACCTGTCCCAGAGGCCGACGAGGCGATACAACTCACCTCCCTTCAAGAATCACCTCGAGCTGCCGAATCAACAGTCGCAACGACGCCATCGCGGCTGGCCGCCCTGCCACCGTTAGACCTGGTTGAGCGGGGAAAGAAGCTGCTCAAAGCCTCGACATTACAAAAACCTCTGGCTCGCCCGGACAAATCTGGACAGCGTGCATTGACTATCAGAGGGCAGCTGGACTCAGTTCTGACCTCTAGGATCAGTGCACTTGGGCCACCGCAGCGCTCCGTATCATCTTCCTCCACCGCCTCGACAGCAAGCTCCTCTGCAAAGACAACCACTAAGCACACGATCATTGCGACGTCTAGGCCTCCACCAATCGCGGGCTCAAGACCAATCACACTCGCGTCGTCCGTCAGATCTTCATCCGCCGTCTCCAAGCCAGTATACAAGGCGGGCTTTGGGGCTAAGGTCGCTAGCTCCAAAACCCATTTCGAAGTGAAAAAGCCTGAAATCAGAGTCCTGGCTTCGGCTCGGCCTCCACTTCGACCGGCTCTGAGCACTCAACCTACCGCCTCTCGAAACAAGATCGTCCCTCCCAGCTCCATCCCACTGAAACGACCTCTTTCTCAGAGTGCGCCTCCATCTCGCTTGCCCCTCGTTGCTGCCGTCTCACGGCCGACTCTTGGTATGCCGTCGCGTTTCGCGCGAGATGCGGTCCTTGCGCCTTTGCCTGTCGTTCCGGTGTTTTCGGCTGGTATGGGAGATGGCGTGGTGATGAGTCGCATTGCATTCCGCTCACCGGCAAAGAACGGTTTAGTGAAGCGTTCGGTAGCGGCTGGAACTCCGCGCAAACAGGTGAGCGCTACATTCGCGACTTGGCTGACAATTAGCTTGGTACACCCTCCCGGTTTGGCACGCCACGCCATACAACGTTACCCGTCCCTATCAGCTTCGCCAACGACGTCGTATCGTCCTCAGCGACACCTTTACCCGCCCAGGACGTTTCTATTGTCCGGGAATCGGCTAGCTCTGGACCGCCCGCCAGTGCCACACGTCAAGCTCAAGCCACCGAAGACAGATCAAGTTCACCTCCCGCTCGCGGTTCTAGCGAGGATCAGGAGGAAGTGTCGGTGCAGCTCGTCAAAGCGCCTTCGTCGTCGCCTACAAACTCTCCCGAACGCTCATCCTCGTCGAAGACCAAAGCTACGCGATCACGGCGCAGTAAATCAACCCCGGTGGAACCCAAAGCGCGCAAAGTTTCCGCGGATGTCTCGGAGAAGGAGATCAAGACTGCCACGCAACGGAATACCATGCGAAATCAAGTGTATCACTGTGCGATAGACCGTCAAATAATCCGGAAGGATGAGCCAAGACCACCCAGTCCCACATCCAAGATCCGAACGACAGCCGATCGGGAAGAAGAAGAGAAAAAGTCCTCTCGTGGTGCCAGAGCCAAGCGGCGAACAGGAGAGGAGTCGCCTGAGAAGCCCGTGGTTGAGACTCTCACTCGTACCAGGGCGCCTGGTGATGATGAGGACTTTGTTACTCCAACCAGACCAGCCAAAAAGTCCAAGACGGATGAAAAGTTTGTGAAATGGGGCAAGGACCTTACAGTAATAAGGGATGACGGCTCGACACGCCCTCCGTCGCGTAGCGGCTCGGATAGCGGTCTTAAAAGCTGTCTCAAGGGTGTCAAGGTAGGTGAACATCAAAACCTGAGCAGAGCTGACCTTAGACTCCTCTTGATCATCTCGGCAATTTGGAAGATGCAGCACCCGTGGAGAATCTTAAACGAATGCGTATAGTTGTCACTGCAGTATTCTATCAAGGGGAAGAGCCAGTAGCACCAGCACCAGCGCCGTCTAGCGCAACACGGTCAAAGAAGAAGTAACTTGTAATCTGCCAGAGATCATGCATGGCTGTCTGACTGCTACGATCATCATCCTTCGTAATCCTCGCTGTAAATCGCGATGTGTCCACGTCTATCACCGTGACGTATCCTTCCTGGAGAAATGTGTTTTGACACGAGGTTCCGGACCACCGTGTTGAGCGTTGTTGGGCCGCAAGCTGATGTCAGCAGAGTTCATTTGCGCCAAAACTCACTGGCAACGATCATGCTCCCTTGAGCCACCTCGAGTTCCTCCTCTAGAACTGCCGATAGCTTTGGCTTGCCCAAATGCGCCATTTCCGACAAGATATCCATTGCAGCGTTGTCTGATTCGTCGATCCATAAACCGGCATCATTTGCAGGATCACTGCTAGGTTCTTCGATCAGTACCATGCTTTGCGTTCGCGAAGTGCGAGCCATTATATCCCGCATGGAATCGCCTGCAATCGACTGATTATCATCGAATAAGAGGGAGGGACTGGGCGAGGGTCCCAAGCGTGGTCCACCACTGCTGAATGGATCGTACTGCCCGTACATTGAGTCGGCAACCGAGCGATATGACTGTCGGCGGTCTCCAGATGACGAGCCCAGCATAGGTTGCGAGATCATACCGCTATTACGAGGGGAGTAATCATATCGCTGATCGGCGTACGGCTCGTGATACGAACCGCGAGGTGGAGCGTACTCCGACTCAGCATATGCGGATGTCCTTGGCGACGGAATCATGCCGTAGGACGGCGACTTGGCCATGCCTCGCGTCTTTGCTTTGGCAGCTTTGCGAGAGCGTGCGCGCCGCACCTTGCCTTGTTGCTGCAGTCTGTCCGAGAGTTGATTTTCCGCCGGATCGTTCATGTCTTCTTCATCTTCGTAATTGGTCAGATCGATCACATCGGCGTAGCTGGACGAGACGTGACTATCGACAGTCTCATCGGTGTCTACTGGCGAAGACGCACTTATCTCGCTGGCAATCGAATCCGTCGATCCACGACGCTGGTGTCCGTCACGCACGAAGGTGGGCTTAGGCGGCGCGAATTCGTCGTCACGAGTGCTCGGAGCATTGGTCACGAAGATATCGACACGAAGTTGCGCTGCTGAGACCATATCTTGGCATCGGCGTATCTGTCCGGCGACCCAAGCGATTTCTGCGTACTCCCGCACTACCCAACAAAAACGCACGCGTTGGGTTCGACCCGCAGTGTGACGCTTCATGGCCGCGCAGAGATAATCACATACCGCTGCACCGAAGCTTACACCGGATCCACCACAGATGATGAGCACGGAGGCGTGATCGGACCAACTGACACGGCCTGCAGACCCCATTGGGCCGTCAATCAATGCTCGGACGAAAATTGGCGGCGCTTGCAATCCGTGGTCACCTGGTCGCATGGAGGCAAGAGACAGGCGCTTGTCCGGTAAGCCAGCGATCCCAACATCGGATAAGGAACGCTGCCGGACAAGGTCGAACAACTGTCTTGTCAAACCCTTTCGAGCTTTGACGAGGAGAACTATCTCGTTGGGATCGTTGTTGATGATGGTGAATGGGTGAGATTGGAAGCGAGATAGGTCTGGGAGATACAGCAGCACGCTTTGCCCCGGCGACCACTTGAAGGGCCGCGAAACGTGAATGGTTAAGCGGACCGTCCGTGAGGGGAGAAGCTGTGCCTGGGCGTAACCGAGTGGAATAGCCACAGGGGTAAGATTGAGTGGGACTGAGGCGACAGAAGATCGACCGCGTTGATGCGCTGTAGTGTCGTTCAAAGGGGCCGAGTACGGCGCGCTGGGATTTTCGTAGGAACTAAACGGCTGGAACGACCCCTGATCGTGATAAGCAGGATCGGTCTGCTGACCAAATTCGTTCTCATATCCGGGTGAGGGTTCTGGGGGTCGGGGCAGCGTTTTATTGGTGTATGGCGGGTCGTATGGTCGCTTGATGTCCCGCATGCTATATGGATTCGTTGCATCGCGGTAAGGGCGACCGGCGACAAGCGACTTGTCTACTGTCCGTGATTTGCCTAATCTCCCATTAATCTTCGTCATGCGAATGAGACGATAGGCTCGTTCAAGTAACCAAATCGCAAGTGCGCCTGCCATCCAAAACCAAAGAACGGGGTGATGGAATGCGGAACAGACGATTGTGAGGAAAACGAAGACGACGTGTGCGATGTAGAAGAATTCGTAGCGATGCTTGCGTACGGGTCGTAAACTGAACACCATCAATGCCGTCATGGCCCCATAGGCCACGCAGCCAAAGATGAACCGATAGCTCGTCCAGACCGTGAGCCATACCGCGCTGCCGTTGCGCTGATCCGTAAACAGCTGAACGGTCCACAACACCACATGAATGGTGGTGAGAATCCAGATGAGCCAACCAAATGCGCGATGGAAAAAGGCCAATTTGTCCGAGTAGAGATGAGTGAAGGCTCGTAGCGAAAGAACGGCAACAGGCGGTGCTTTGAGCGCGAGGAGAACGACCAGAGGCATCAGAGCAAATGCCATGAAACCGAATCGCGAACCAGATGTCCAGAAAGCTTTGTTGATGGTGTAGCTGACGTAGCGCTTGCGGAAGGAAGAGGAAAAGTCGAGCGTTGAGGATGACGGAGCGATGTAATCAGATCCAAGTACACAAAGTAGGCATGATATGGCGATGAGGATGGCGCAGGTGACCAGCAATGAGTTGCTTGGTAGCGCCCGCCCTCTTGTCCCTTGGTGTTTCCTCCCCCAAGGCTTCCGCCTTATCCCCCATCTTGCATAGGCCGCACCCAGTGAGCCTCCTGAAAGTCTCAAGTGATGCGCTAGAGCGTATATCACAGCGATGAGCGCCAGGACCATCCATAATAGGTACGCATAGCGATATGACGGCCAACTAAGTTGTCAGCGTGCAATTGACGGCTTCTCACCCACCTCATCAAGTGAGCAGACAGATACGCTGTGGCATAGTCGGCTGCTGACGTGCCCTGCACTCCTGTTACTGCGGGACTCACCGGAGTGCCTGACGTTAGCGATGTCCATCAGGAAATGGACTCACTGGTGACTGTCCCGGTAACCTCGGCGGTGGCTGGGTATGAGGTGACATACTTGTACGGCGGAACATAAGACGTAGTCGCGACGTCTGCGGAAGTGCTGCCTGTGACTGTCATCTCGGTGGTGTTATGAGAAGCGCTGCGGATGGAGAGCTAGCACGACCGCGGCACGATGCCGACTGCTACAACTGCTGTCTGCGATGTAGGGTGGACACGCTGTTCGACGATGAAGAGCTTGTTGATGTTGAAAGCGAAAAAGATAGTTATATATAACAACACAGCATTTTAATTTCACTCTCAACGGCATCAGGTTGATTCAGTGACGCGTGTAGACTAAGGTGACAGTCAGTGCGGGGTCTCCACTGCGCTCATTCTACTCTGCCAACCACTATCACACCAAATCATCACCACCTACTGGACGTGTTCCTTGGTTTCTCCCTCCATATCGCCAGAGATGCAAAACAATGCGTCATCCCAGCCAGATGATCACCGCATTCTAGCTCTGGGGAACAATGTTAGCGGCACCCTCGTCCCCGCAGGTCCCACTGTGATCACAGAACCCACCGGATTAGCGCATCGATGTCGAAGAGTGCTCTGGCACAGCTGGACATGTACCATCATTCAAGGTGGGTTTGGCCTCTTCCGCGCCGCTGACGAAGAAGAGTCAGAGAGCTCGTATAGATCATGGGGCATGGGGGCGCCCTTGAATCGCGATTACTCCCATGTCAAACGAGTCATAGGCTTCGACACTCCTGTCGCTCTATTGAACAGTGACGGGCAAGTATTTCACATTGACAACCGACCTGGTCACGGCCGATGGGATGATGTAGCGGTCACGGGAATGGGGATCGCTTATGCGGCAAGTAAGTACTTTGTGGTGAATGGGCTGACATCAGGGCGCGACGACGTGTACCGCTTTGACACTATTGAAGATCTTCTCATTGGCAAGGCAGCGCACTTAGTTTCTCATTCCGCTATCAAAGCTCCATTGCGGTTATACGCCACCGAATCACGGTGTCTGATCCATGTTGCTGGCATAGCACATCACCTTGTAGAGCTGGTCGATACGCAGAGTCTACCCCCAAGCCATCTCAAACCTTCCGCTCCCGTCATCATACGCGTTGTGGACGATTTTGAAGGATTGGGCATCAAAGAGGTCATACCAGGATCGGCAAATCGATTTGGAGTGCTTGTGGACACTGGCGACGCATATTTAGTGGGAAGAGAAACGGAGCTGTTAGACTTTGGGGAGGAAGAGGTCCAGCATATTGGAGTGGGATCCAACTTTGAATTAGTTCTAACGGAATCGGGGTTGTACGGAAGGGGCATCAACGAGATCGGGATCCCAGTAGGACAGGGTAGTAAGACGGATTTCACACGGTTGGATGATATCGACGCGGTAGCGATACATGCGGCTAGATGGTCGGCTTTGTTGGTGATGAAATGAACGTGCCTACATCACGCTCCAGAGCGCGCACAATCGCTTCGCAGGTTTTGTCAAAAGCCGCGGTCATTTCCTCCTCCCCTTCTCCAGGCGCAAGGATGGTCAGTCTATCTCTCCAGTCATCTCTCACTTGGCCATCCTGCACATTGTCGAATATGTGTTGATGCGCCTTGAGATATCCCGGCCAAACAATCTTGTCGAAATACGCTGGGGGATCAACCCATACGCCTCCAGCTGCAGCGTCATCGGGGTCTGAAGTCAGAACAGTCCTCGCAAGACCTACTTACGTTGAAGCACATATACTTGTCTCTCCTCCCGACGGGCCTTCAGCAGCTCGTATGGTACTTGAAGAAATATTCGGATGTCTAGTGCGTCCACCACATCCTACACGTCAGCCTTTCACAACTGTTTAAACCCACCTTGTCGTAATATAGAACGAAGCCGTCCACGATGAACCATATGAGCTCGACGCCTAGGGCAGCCTGTCTCGAGGTATACTCCTGTAGCCGATGCCGCCATTTAGTGAGAACATCCTCCGCTATGTCGACTACGACTTGTTTGTTGAGATGGTCGTGCGAAGCATGTTCCGGTAAAGCGCCTGTCCTTCTGATCTGTTGTAATAGCTCACGAAACTCTGGCCATTGTATGCACGTCGCAGGATCATCCCAGTCTTGCAGATCTGGGTACTGTGAAGAATATGGGACTTTGTCTTCTGGCTGAGCGTAAAGGTCTCAGCTCATAAGTATATCTGTACAACGTACTGGGCAGAAATCGTCCTGATGGATGATGGTAGCGTTATTCGGCAATGCCCGTCGGATATGCTTGGCGAGCAAGGTTTTGCCGGAGCAGCTCGCCCCGCTAGAGACTCCACGATCAGCGAGGCGATATCAAGCACGGCGAGCAATTTGACCCACCCTATCCCAAGCACCACGAGACGTTTTCGTAGTGGAGACATGATGGGCGCGAAAACATGGACAGAAGGAACAGAAAGCAGTGCATTTACGGCTACTTTTGTTTACTCGTAGGACGGAACCATCGGACCGGGTAGCACCAGTTCCCGAACGTCAGCAGCGCAGTGCACATACTTATGCAGAGACAAAGCGATGGAGAGGATCTGGGTACCATGTGCAATGCAGGGAGAACACTATGCTGTATCAACATACCTGAGAGATCAGGTGCACATGCAGACGAGGTGTGCCGCCTCTTTAGGCGTTCCACACACGAAGATTGCGTCTCACTCATTCAGCCCCTCAGCCCATGTGCTGTGTGTCGCGAGGAGTAGTCTCACGGTAAGGACGTAGAATCTCATAGGAATACTGCAACGGATCTATGCAGTGCAGCCAGAAAAGCACTTCTCTACATGATCTACATTGGCAAAGCCCATGCTTCCGGTCGTATCCCCGAATAACCTCAATCGCGCAAGGGTATTTAAGAAGTCGCTGTCATGAGCGAATCCGAAACACGCGTCGGAAAGGTCTTGCTTCTCAGCTCATGAACGATGGATATTAGGCGAGCGACCTTTATCTTGACGTCCCACTGGTATAGCGCGCGCGCTCGCATGCGCCGGAAGAGTGTGGACGTACAGTCCGATACTCATGCAGAATCCCGGGGTCTTCGCTGGCGATCACGACATCACCCAGTCATCACTCACATCAGCACCGTTGGGAAACCTCTCACTTCGAAACGGATGCCTCAGGAACTCGATACTTCCACATTTGCTTAAGACAGTCGGTCTGGCGTTACACGTTATCAGATTGTCGAGTCAATTAAAACTGTTACGGCGGTAGCGAGTCGACATGGCAAGATGAGGTGGGCGGAAGCGCGTTTGTCAGACAAGCTAGTTAAATACGCCGGCGTTTTATCGCTACGGGGAGGGATGAACGACTGAGAAGCTACCGGTGAAGAGCCTGTGCCAAAAGTGTATACGCCGGACCAGAAAGGAGCATGAGAGCGAATTTGACGTGCTGGCCGGAGGACTGGTCAACCTGTGTCTGCCGGATGTGTCAGTGGTAGAGACTGGTGTCAAGGTGGGGACATCATGGAGCCAGTCAGAACCCAAAGCCACTGCCAACACCAGGCCTATCTCGCAACCCAGGATGCAAGAAACATGTGAAGAGATGAGCTGCAGCTTATGCCTCAGGATAGATGAGAATAGCACCAGTCGGCAGAAGACTAAAGTCATTTTCCCATTTTCCCACGGTCGTCACACGCTCGTCACCATCCATCATCGCCCGCATATTTCAAAGAGCAGTTAGTTGACTTGCTCAACCTTTCATTCTTCCTCATCACCTCGATAGCTTACATCAGTCTGCTCAATGTCTTGCACCTAAGCTCTCAACATGAAGGTCAAGAAGTCGACCAAGAAGCCTGCGCCCACGGTGAGTCTTCCCTCGTTCCGCGGACTCCCGCTCACATACTTCATCAGCCCAAGGACGTCAGCGCTCTGGTCGAACGCATCGCGGCCGCATCCGAGGATGACCTCGTGCCAATCCTTCGCACTTTCAACCGGTGGCAGTTCCCCAGAGGTGACTTGCACGCGTGGATCCCTGTCCTCGATCACTTTGACTCTCTGCTGGAGGAGATCACCAACAGCTACGGTCTATCCAAGCTGCAAACCAACGATTTCACTCCCAAAACCAAAGAGTTACTTTTAGAGATCCTTCGAGTGGAACGCTTGCTACTGGAAAATTGCACCAACCGCAGGCTATTTGCTTCGTACGACGTGAGCAGACCTCCGAATGCGTAAGCTGACAGTCAGCGCGTGGCAGATCTCCTTCTCACCTCTGATCTGGACGTCTTGAAGAGTGCCGTCTTCCTCCTCCTCCGGCCTGCACAACAGTATGCCTCGCAAACCCCTTTGGACACGCTCAAGCACACCGTTCTTAGCCGGCTTCAGAGTTTGAGTAGGGATCTTCACGGGGCGGATAATGAGCAGCATGTGGAACTACAATATTATCCCAACGTGGCGCAGTCCTCTCGCACCAAAGTGTCGCCTGGTCCATCCACACTGGAGATAGATCTGGCGACTCTGCCAGAAAACCATGCCGAACACATTGCTCTCCTCGCCGAGACCCATCATATTGCTATGGACGACCAATACGTTGCTTACAATCGGATCCGTCGCGCCAAGGGCGATGCAGATGAGTTACTGGTTATCAGGCTCCTATCCCTCGCTGCGTATTGTGAGTTTTCCTTGGCTTTCACCCGCTGACTGCGTCTAGTGTGCATCCTCTCAGAAGACTCGGCGACTAGCGTATTCTTATACGAGCCGAACCTGGTCACTTTCCTCACAACGCTTCTCCGCTCGGATTCCGACGACATACGTATGGCGAGTCTCCTCGCCCTCGACGCTTGCGTACACCATCAAGCCAAAACCACGGAAATTATGACCACTCTGTGTGCCAACGTCAATCATGGTCTCATTGTTACGCACTTCCGCGAAATGATACCGCGCCTTGCGTCAACGCCCCCTGAACTTGTTGATGCGACTATGGCTCTAGTGGCGTTCATCTCGTCATCACCCGTCCACATCAATATGCTCATGGGAGCTGGCATCTTGCGTATCCTTCTCGATATGCTAGGAGCTGTGGGCCCTTGGCGCGAAAGTGTGAGTTACTTCATGTCGACGAAAACTTACGGCAGTACATTCCTCGCGCTACCGGGTTGATCGATTCGATCATCTTCTCTACCCCTCAAGCCCTTTCCAATTTCAGTAATGTCGACGGGGTGAACACCCTTGTTCACAGGGTCAAAATCGAATTGGATCGGCCGTCCGATGCCTCCCTGAACAGCTCGCCGACATCTCTTGATATCATTTCAGACGACACGGCGATCACGTCTGCGAACAATCCACTAAAGGGCCTGTTGCGCTGCTTGCATCGTCTCATGCAAGCTTCCGGGGGTACAGAAGGCTTGCGCAATCTCGTTGATTCAGACCTGCCTAGATCGTTGAAGCGGATTTTCGAAGATCCGGACAAATACGGTCCTCGAGTCTACTCCCTTGCTGTCAATGTTATGGCCACCTTCGTACATAACGAACCAACTTCTCTGACCATTCTCCAAGAGTTGCAGTTGCCACAGACCTTGTACACTCAACTGGAGCGAGGCATACCGCCATGCTACGAAGTGAGTTATGGACAAGTAGAACGCTGCCGCTGATGTCAGGTCATCTCCACTATCTCTACTGCCATCGGCGCAGTTTGTCTCAACCAAGCAGGCTTGGACTACACGCAAGAGCACCCAGAGGTGATCACCAATCTTGTCGAGGCAGCTTGCGCTCCCCTTGATGAAGACCGCGGGCGACAACTGGGGTCACTCCTCGATGAGCTTGGCCGGCATCATCCAGCGATCCGTCCCATCATTCTGCGCGCTGTCATGAGCGTGCTGAAGAATGCGAACGACAACGGGGCTGCATTCACTCCACCAGAGACCGAGCGGCAAGAGTATGTACTCGAAGAAATGTCACAAGAGGGTCCCCACGCGATCCCCACTAATCCGTGCTTGACCACCTTTGCACGCATCTACAAGGTAAGCTTGTGGTACTCTGATTGCCTCGCTAACGGTTGCAGGTTCTCGGTGGCCTCCTCCGGAATGCCGCAACAGCTAAGGAGTTCGTTAAAGAAGGCGGTCTCTCTGCCATTCTCGCCATCGCAGATTTACCGTGCCTGCCTGTGCGATTTGGACTCACTGAGACAGCAATAAATCTCGCTCATCTACTCAAATACATTGGCGAGCACGAGCACGTCATCCTGATCAGCACCATGATGGCTTCAATCCAGGACGAACTTGAAAAATGCTCGGACGTGTGGCGCAACGATTCTGTGGTGAAAACGCTGCACGATCAACAGCTCAAGCCGTTGTGGGGGGTCGCCGTGAGGCTGAGCTTTCTTACCGAAGCTATCCTTGCCCTATCTTTTTCTCATGCTCGCATCGCCACTTCTTTGATCAAAGCGCTCGGCTCAGTCTCCGATCTCGGTCAATTGCATCGAGTTTGCATGCGTGCAACTCTTGAACCCCCTGAGGAGAATGACGCCGCGAGGAAATTTATCGCTTCCAGGCTTCACGCTGTCTTCGCGAAATACTTTGCAGCGATCATTCGACTCATCTTTGTGAAGCGCAATCCAGACTCCGCACATGTCACGGAATCGACTGCTTTGGCGAATCGCATAGGCGGACTACTCGTCAGTCATCTGCAAGAACTTCGACAATCCGCCGCTGCCAATACTACCGCACTGGGGGCTGTTACGTCTTTGCTGTTTGACGGTGAGCACTCCTCGTGATAAGCAGGCGCTGATATGATTCAGGCCGCGGTCTACAAGGTCATCTCAACACAACGCTCTTCGTCGCCTTCGTTAAGCAAGGTGGACTATCGTCACTCACCACGAGCATCACCAGTATCCTTGACGCTGTCGACAAAGACGTTGCGGCAGCCGATGTCCGGGTCACTCTGTCTCTACTTGCTGCTCTCGTCACGCCTCAAGCCCTCCTCGAAAGCGCCGAGACTCACGCCCTGGAATCTCGACCTCGTTCGCAGTTCCACGCCAGCGATCTCTTCGTTCAAGTACGGCTTGCCCTGTATCCACTCGTTCATCGCATCTGGCAGTCAACATGGCTTACTGCCTGTCCAACAGCAACCGTCAAGCTTGCTGTACGTGCGTACGCCACATTAATGCAAGGCAAATCAGAAGATCCGCATGAAGCCGTTGCACTCGCTGAGGAGCCTATGCCAGCCCCGCTAAGACCGCCTGCTGCATTGGTGGTGGACACCGCTCGTGTCGATCAGCTGGTGGATATGGGCTTTTCCCGTGGACCTGCCGAACGAGCCTTATTACGAGCGCGCAACAATGTGGCTGCCGCAACGGAACTCATGCTAAGCATGCCGCATGTCTTTCAGGACTTCCAGGACGCGCCGAGTGTGCCGAGAGCGCCAGAACCACCGGTCGCAGCGACACCGGATGCACCAGTCGTGACCGAGGATGTGCCAACTGGAAACTCAGAGGATGTCGCCACCAGCGTCGCTGAGACACCTACGCCTGCTGAGGCTGATGCGTCAGAGGCTGCCGACATCATATCCCCATCTATCGCCCGTGAAGATCTGAAGCGCCTACGGGAAGGGGCTGGCGACCCAAGGGACCGCGCTCTGACGTTATTAGATCACGCAGAGGATTTAGTCTTTGACTTGCTCCCGTTGTTTCCCTCTGGCCACGATGGTGTCCGTTATCTGATCGACCGTCTGAACGACGTAGCTACCGACTACGATGTGGAGCGAGCTCAAACGCTTTCAGCTCGCCTACGTCTGTTGTCAGTCCATCTCCGCGCTGTTGATGCGCTCAACCTCGATCTCCCTGCGCTTGATCAAGCTGCTCAAATCCTATCGATTCTCCCCTTGGATGTACAGTCACCACGGCCGTCATGGCATCCGGCTTTGTTGCTTTTCGCCGAGGTCGTTTTTGCTTCC
This sequence comes from Cryptococcus sp. GC_Crypt_5, assembly GCA_026538355.1. Taxonomy (NCBI): domain Eukaryota; kingdom Fungi; phylum Basidiomycota; class Tremellomycetes; order Tremellales; family Cryptococcaceae; genus Cryptococcus; species Cryptococcus sp. GC_Crypt_5. The sequence goes on from JALPBZ010000007.1 coordinate 96,303, forward strand.
TCCTTGGCGACGACAAAGGCCAAGATTGGCGATGAAGCGGGGACATCAATCTCGCAGCCGTCTTCGCCGACCCTCGCCGCAGCTGGCAGTCGACTAGGAACCGTCTGCACTCAGCTGATTTCCGCCGAGGACGTCACCCGAGACGAGCTAATAGCCGCCCTGCGCCTTCTCGCATTGCTTTCACGTCTGGATAGCAATTTCGACATCGCTGCGCTGCTCAAGCCGTTCCGATCACCATCAGACAAGCTTCTCGGATGCCACACGTTCCTGGCGATCATTTTGCGGCACGCATTCGAGGACAATCATGCGTTAACTCATGTGATGCGTCGCGAAATTCGCGAATGGCTTTCGCCCGCGCGAAACAAGGTCACCGATATCAACTTTTTCGTCCGACAGCTTCGTCAAGCGGCCTCGCGAAATCCAGCTTGTTTCGTCAAAGCTGTGGGGCAAGAGTGCACCTTGGTTGACCCTACGCCTCCTCAATCAGTATACCACATTCGTGCCAAGGACAAGCCCAACTCGCCATCCTCCCCGCCCATTCCTGTTGGCTCTCACTCGGATCCTTTCCAAGACAGCAGTGATCAAACCCACCCAGTGATCGTCTACATGCTTCTCGAATTGAGCAATACGGTTATCAAGTCTCTCGATCTCGCAAGTGAAGCACCTACAGCCAACGAATCACATGGCTACTCCGCTCTTCTCATGAGCCTGCTCACCGAACTACTCGGCTCTTATCTTTCTGTCAAGAAAGCTTTCTTGGCTTCTGTACGCCATTTTTCAGTTAAGACTCGCGGAATACCTGCCATCGTGAATGACCTCATCTGCTGTATCGTCCTTACCGACGTCTCACGGACATCACAACCTGCGCGTCACGTAGCCATCTCCTCCTGGGCCTCATCTATGGTAGTTGCGCTATGTTCCGACGTCATGACTGTAGAAGACACAGACGCGCAAGAGGAGACTGTCCATATCCGGAAAGTAGTACTCGACGTTGTGGCGAAAGCCATCCGGGATTCAGGCTCTCAAACCGATCCAAATATCCGTTATGGGCGTTTGTGGGCGCTGGGTGAATTGATTTACCGACTGTTGACGGCTCGATCAAAGGTCGCCACTAAATCGCCCAGCGAGAGCAGCCTGCACATCGCCAAAATCATGTTGGAGAAGAACTTCGTCAGTCTCATAACCGCAGCCCTTGGCGAGGTGGATCTGAACTATCCAGATGTTCGCAATGTTTTGATCTCACTACTGCGGTCGCTGGAGAATCTGTGAGTCCCCATATCCTCGCAACTAAGCTGAGACGGTCAGATCTAAATTATCGGTGAAATGGGGTAAAACGAACAAACCGAGAGAAGACAATATTGGATTGTCGGATGACGGCGAAGACTCCACGTCCGCGGATAGCGAGTCTGACGTTGACATGCTGGAAGATGAAGAGGAACAGATGGCTCCTGATCTTTACCGAAATTCAGCGCTTGGAATGTAGGTCACAACATAGAAATATGAGATTGTTCAAACAAAAAGGCTGACGACTTGCAGGATTGGCGGTGAGCTTGGTGATGACGATGAGGACGATGAAGATGAGGACGAGGAAGATGACGAGGATATGGTATGTTGTAAGCTGTCGAAGATTTACTGACGATCATAGGATATGGGCGATGAAGTCACTGTAAGTCTGAACATGCAATATGATCCGCTCATACCTCAGGACGATGAGGATGGGACTGCAACACAAACGTCAGAAGAGGAATCGCTCGCAGATGCACTTGAGCAGGAAGATTGGGTATGTCACATCTACAGTCAGTCGACCTCACTAACCCGCTCAGGACGAGGACATGGAAGACGAGTCGTCCGAAAATGGCGAAGAGCTGGATCCTGAAGTCTTGCTAGGTTCAGCGGCGGATGAAGAGGAATGGGAGGTAAGCACGCTGGTGGTATACTCAGGCTGACCAGCGAAGGATGCTCCCGATGATCAGCCATCCATAACAACCGAAGAGCAACAAGCTATCGATGATGAGGAAGAGGATGAAGCAGGTAGGTGATTGTCATTGCACAGACAGAGCTGATCCATCGAAGGAGGCTTCTTCGAGGATGACGAGGACGAACTAGCGGACATGGATTTGGAAGAGGAAGAGTATGTGACCCTCAATCACTGGCTGTTGCTGACCCCTAGGTTCGATGAGATGGATATGCTTGACGTTATGCCACAAACCGACTTCCAGCCTTCGGCAGCAGCTTCTGGGTCTTGGGGCTGGGCTCACCAGTCGTCGAATGCGACGGCCAATAGGCATCGCTCAATATTCACAGGTGAGTGCGTTGATAGCTCCCCCAAGGACTGCTGCTCAAATCCAGATACCTGCAGATGATCCTGCTATCTCACTCTTCGGCGCTCCCCCGCGTCCTTCCACGAGCGCTTCTCAACATCCTCTTGTCGCCGATCCCAGTATCGAAAGCCCCTCACTTGCGTTGCCACGTTCTATTGGCAACAACTACAATGAACTCTTGGCGGCCATCAATCGCTTGGGGGGTTCAGATGCGGTGCGATTGCTAGAAAGCCTCTTGACTCACCGACATGTGGGCAATCACGGCACAATATCTGTTGAGGTCTCGCAAGATCCCAGTGGCAACGTTGGGCTAACCGTCGGCGGACGAACCGTTAGCTTCGGCCATCTGGCTCGGCAAAATCGAACACCTCCGGCCGACGTCACAACCGAGTTCACCCCAGTACCAACAATGCACAGATGGCAAGACGAAATGAGTTTGTTTCCGTCAGCACAAAATACCGAGCTCACTGGTCGCATGGTGATACACATCGTCAACGATTTAATGCCCGAAGCTCGCCGACGAGCAGAGGAAGAGGAGCAACAACAGCGGCAACAAAGAGATGATGAAGAACGCGCAGCGGCACGCGCGGTCGAAGAGCAAGTGGCATCAGCGGCCAATGTCGCGTTACCGGAGTCTCGTCAACCCTCGCCCGACAGCCTTTCAGTTGATGATGACGTTCCTATGGGTGAGTCGCATCAGACCATGTTATCCTGGTCTGACCATTTCTGACAATAGCAGACTCGGCTCAAGCATCTCTCGCTCGCACCGTCATCTCCATTCACGGACGCGATGTCGACATCACCGACACGGGTATCGACCTCGAATTTTTGCAAGCACTTCCTGACGATATGAGGGCCGACGTCGTTGAGCAACATCTGCGCGAACAGAGTCAAACGAGACGGCCAGCACCGCCCAACATTCCCACAACCGCATCGCAGATCAATCCGGATTTCCTCAATGCTCTGCCGCCAGACATCAGGGCTGAGGTCATCATGCAAGAGGCTATGGAGAATGCACGCAGAAATGCGCCGCAGCCCCCTTCTGGTCAGCCCGCCGGGTTCCTTGCTTCGCTCACTGATGAGCTGCGCGATGTCATGCTTCTGGGTCAGCCCGGAGGCGGCCTGCCTGCGGATGAGTTGCCTGGTGCCGGCGGTCTCCCAGCAAGCTCTGTCCCCAAGAAGACGCGTCGTGAGGCGATTCAGCTTCTCGAGAAACCCGGTCTCGCGTCTCTCGTCCGCCTGCTATTCTTTCCCGAAACTCTCAAAAAGGGTCATTTGTTCAAAGTGCTTGTCAATCTTTGCGAGAATTCTTCGTCTCGCGCTGATCTCCTCAACCTTCTCTTGTCTATCGTACAAGATGGTTCTGGCGACCTACCCGCGGTGGACAGAAGTTTCCAGCAAATGAGCCTGAAACCCGCTGTAACGCCAAAAGGAACCCCTAAAGCCAAGACAATCGATTCCCCGGCGACAGTCGTACCTGCAGGCCTTTTCGCGCATCTACAAACTGAACACGTGCCGACATATCTCACTCAACGTTGCTTCGAAGCCTTGCTACATGTTGTTAATTCCAACAACAACGCTGCTGCCTACTTTCTGCAAGAGCATGAGCAAGTTATCGGCACCCGACGTCAGCAGTCGAAAAAGGGCAAGGGCAAGGAAAAGACCATGCAACAGTCGAAATATCCTATCGTGATTCTTCTAGGTCTGCTGGATCGACCGTTATTGGCAAAGACATCGGGATTGATGGAAAACGTGACTGCGCTGCTAGTGACAGTCACCAAGCCATTAACCGAAAGTAATTCTGGCAAAAACTCAGAGTCAGACTCTGCGTCCCTCCTACGACCTGTCATTCCACCATCGGTTCTTCGCCTCATCGTCAACTGTCTCACCTGCGGCGAGTGCAACAGTCGGTCTTTCAGTCAAACCCTCTTGGTCATGCAAAACCTGTCCTGCTTGCCAGAAGCGAAGGACGTCATATTGCAAGAACTTCAAACGCGGTGTCACGAGCTCGGCTTGGCGGTGCAAGGCGAACTGCAAGAGCTGGATACTGCCCTGCAAGCAGAAGCATCGGATATAGACTCCTCTACGCTTGGCCGTTTCTCCTCGCCGACGGCAAAACAAGCACAACTTCTACGACTGCTTAAGACTATCGACTATCTCCACATCAACAAAGTAGAATCTGAGCGGAAGTCTGGTGACATGAGTGAAGAAGAACGCAAGGTCAGCGCAATCTTCGACTCGTTCGACTTCTCGAATCTATGGAAACAGCTAGGTCAATGCCTCTCCAAGGTGGGAGAACGGGAGAGCACGGATCAGATCGCCACGGTACTGTTGCCGTTGGTGGAAGCGCTTATGGTGATGTCCAAGTATCGTAATACCAATACGTCTCGGGCATCGTCACTTCCTCCTTCCTCCGCTGGTGTTGTCGAGACCGGCGATTTGTTCGTTTCTTTCACAACCACCCATCGGAAGGTTCTCAACACGATCGTCCGTAATAATCCGACACTCTTGAGCGGCTCCTTTTCTCTCCTGATCCGCAATCCTCGTGTTCTCGAATTCGACAACAAACGAAACTGGTTCTTCCAGAAGCTCAAACGCAAGCGCGAGGCTGGAGTGCCAACAAATGTTCTACATCTCAACATCCGCCGTCAAGACGTTTTCACTGGATCGTACTTTGCGCTGCAAGGAAAGACCGGTGACGAGATAAAGTATGGAAAATTGAGTGTCAAATTCCATAATGAAGACGGTGTGGATGCTGGTGGTGTCACACGTGAATGGTACAGTGTGCTCGCCCAGCAAATCTTCGATCCCAATTTCGGTGCGTCGTGTGACTACTCGGATTTGGCTCCCGCTGACACCGCTGCAGCCCTGTTTGAGCCTTGCGCTGCGGACAAGCAGACGTATCAACCCAATAAGGCGTCATCTGTGTGCGTCACTTCATCTTGCCCGCTCTGGTTAGTGCTGATTATCCTGTATAGCAATGAGGTCCATTTGTCGTACTTCAAGTTTGTGGGAAGGATAATAGGGTGCGTCATTCTAAATCAAAGCAAATGATCCCGCTAATGCCATGTTCAGAAAAGCAGTTTATGAGTGCGTGTGGCGTGCTTGAGCTAGATCAAACGTGACACTGACTATGATCTTGCAGCGGTCGTCTGCTCGATGCGTATTTCAATCGTGCCTTCTATAAACAGATCCTGGGAAGGACTGTCGACATGCGCGATTTGGAGAGCATCGACCCAGAGTGAGCACATTGGCTCTAGTATGGGGGTTTTCCTGACGTAGCCGTATCAAAGGTACCACAAGTCACTCCAGTGGATGCTGGATAACGATATCACCGGCATCATTGACGTACGTCACTCTCGATGCTCTGCCCGAGTCTCGCTCACCATCCTTTTAGCAAGAATTCACGATCGAAGACGATCAGTTCGGCGAAAAGAAGATTGTCGAGTTGAAGGAAAATGGTTCAGCAATCCCCGTCACTGAGGAGAACAAGGATGAATACGTCCGCCTTGTGGTTTCTTACAGGCTGGACAATTCCATCAAGGATCAAATCAAAGCATTCCTCGAAGGGTTCTACGAGTAGGTCGTGTATCCACGTCCATATTCTCCTGGTGTTGACATCAGCTCTTAGCATCATACCTCGTGAACTCATTCAGATCTTCGAGCCGGATCAGCTAGAGTGTGAGTTGGACACCAATAGATTCAACTCGTTGTGTGGGCACTGACGCTACTTCAGTACTCATCTCTGGGATCACCACTGTTGACGTTGACGAGTTGAAGAATGCGACTCAGTGAGTAGGATCAACATAAACTCTTGCATACCAGGATGCTAAACCGCCTTGTCTAGGCTGAGCGGGTGGAAAGCATCCGATCCCGAGATTGGATGGTTCTGGCGCGCACTGCGCAGTTTCTCGCAAGAGGAACGCTCTCGATTCCTCATGTTTGTCACCTCTTCCTCTCGTGTGCCATTGGGCGGCTTCACGCAGCTACAAGGCAGTTCGGGCATTCAACCTTTCCAGATGCAGAAGGTGAGCCATGCAAAATGATCATCGCTGATACTTTTGCAGCTATATGCCAAAGAAGGCAGTCTTCCGCAAGCCAGCACCTGCTTCAACCTTCTCCTACTGCCAACCTACGCTTCTTACGAACAGCTTCGCGATCGACTTCATTTCGCCATCGTTGAGACTGGCGGTTTCGGCAAAGCTTAGACAGCGCAGAGCAGCACACAGAGACGTATTTTATTCCTGACTCTTTTCGGTCCTGCGTTTCTGGCACTGCGTACACGACGTATTCGTTCATGACCTCCCATCATTCCACGCATGTATACCCGATGTTTTATCACGTTCAAAATGTGTTTCCCAGCGGATACCTACTCGAGTAATTGAATACATCCTTCCGTCCAATACGGTATTATCAATGACCGAATCAGTATACGTACAAACGGAAACTCCACAGAACGGGCCCGCAACCGGCAAAGCCGCACGATGTTCCGAGAATTGTTGGGGGAATAAAATAGTAACACAAATCGACACGTAGCATCATCTCGCATCGCACGAGCATACCTGTCGGTGGTCTCGAACACATATAGAAACGCTCTTCAGCGGTGGTTACATGACAATGCCTCAGCATGTGTAAGTCAAATCAAACTCCATGGTAGGAATTCCGTCGTATGTCGTATTGACGTAGTATGTGGCCGACCAGACTGTATGTCAGCTTGGAAGATCACATGCGACTTACGATTGTTGCTCTGGATCGTGAAATCCCCATACTTGCCAAGAACAACGGTGCCATTCAAGCCTACACTCTTCATGGAGACAGTCAAGCAAGGGAGATCGTCGAACCCATTCATCTGTGAAGTCAGCGCTGACCGCGATTGTGGCACTCACATTCCGGCCTGCCGCCCAGAACGACGCCGGGATATCCCCAATGAGGTATTCAAACGTATCTGTGCCAGCTTGCGTGGTGTTGGGATAAGCTACTGAGATGTGATAAGGGGTAACCGTCGCGTTTACGGTACTCGCGGTCGGGTAGAGTTGGAAGAAGGAAACGTAAGGACGTGTGGCGAGAGAGGTGTTACCGGACTTCCAGTGAGTGATCATGGGAGTGAACTGCGATCCACGGTTATATAATTCGGCCACTTGCTGACCGCCAGCCATTACATTCTCGCTCATCCAAGCCGTATTGGTCCGGGTCGTATCGTTGTCGAGCGACACTCGAATATTCCTCGTGAATGACCGGTGGCTGCCACCAATATGCGTAGTGAGCTTATCCACGATGCTCTGATCCAGGTTGTCTCTTAATGTCTGACCAACAAGCGCAAAAGAAGCACCTTGTCGCAGGTCGTAGATGGCAGAATCCACTCCTATCGGAGGAACGGGCGATTGGTTCCGACCAAGCAGAAGCCAGAAGAAATTTGACACAATGCTGTCGTCAACCAGCATATTGCGATGATACACTCGATCGTATGGTCCGACCATATTCTTCAGATTACTTGTTGTCAGTAGGTACGCTCTCGCGAGAAAACCCACTAGTTGTAGTGCTCCGCAATATCTTCCCATAGCTTCTCAAGTATATATTTCCCGTATTGGGGCAGGGACGAATTCGCCGGGGCATGGCGAATCCATTGACAGAGTAACAGCACATCCTCTCCGTAGTAAGCTGGAACAGGTCAGCGGAACACAGTCTGACGCCCAACTCACTCGGCGCGTTGTATTCTCCTAGCGTGTTGAAACCCTCTGCTGTGAAGAGCTCATAGACGTCGCTTGCATACTGCTGGCCTGCTCGCGTCAGATTTTGATCGCCAATCCTATTCCCAACCCACTCCACGACAAGAGCGCGGCCGAGAGCAGGGTTCGAGTAGGCTGTGACTAGATTATCACCATCATACCCAACTCTCGTCATGAGATTACGAGCTGCCTTGTAAGTAGAGTCGACCATATCGTCAACAAGCGCTTCGGGGAGTAGATGCTCAAATTCCTCGATGATCTGCACGAATTGTACCCCGATGAAGTAAGACCAATTGGGATCATACGAGTTGTAGATGGACGCTGGATACGTAGCGGGGTTCGGCGGGGGAATATCGCTGGCCTTCTTGTAGTCCCAATACCATGCGGTGCCATTGTCAGCAGCACTCGTGAACTGCAACGAAATGCTAAGGGTGTCAGCCACTGGCCGATTGCGACTAGCTTACACATTCTCGATAGCAGAAATTGCGTTTCCAACGTCGTCTCCCTGGTTGCGATACAGTAGTCCAGCCGCATACCACACTGTAAAGCGGGAGCTGGTGTGACCACCGTCGTCATCGGACTCGATCCAACTGGTCGAAGGCTCCCAAGACCAGTCGTTGATCTGCATGGCCACATTGAACATCTCTTGATCGAACGAGTTCAGCGCCAGAGCAGGCGTTGGGGCAGGCCATCGTCTGGCTGGGAGCGCCAAAGTGAAGCTTGCGAGCGCGAAAACGCTGAAGAGCTGGGATCGCATCATGCCGCTATGCTGACGATCGTTTTCAGAGTCCCTGGGTCTGCCAGACTCACGATCGACAGACTTATACTTGCGGTACGTTTGGTTAAGAGACCATACCGGACCGGGATCGGGTCCGGGAGCGCCGGAAGTCCATGTGATCACGAGATCTTCGGCTCTGGACAATGCGTCCCGTCTCTTTCGTACCCGTTATATCTGGCCGAAGACTGAATCTGAAGACTTTCGGGTCATCGCGAAATGGGCCGCGGCTGTCGGCTGCTTGGACAGGGCCGTTGTTAAGCCGGTGACCGACGAATTGGCCGATCCACATATATGACTTCATTCCGTCCACTCCGGGAGACAGAAGTCAATGGATCAGAATGTCTTTTATTTCTCGGTAACACAAACTCGAAAGCGGCACACGCTTCGCTGTGCGAGACGAGTTCGCTAAACAGAGCCTCGTTGTGCAATGGGACAACCGTTTGTCGGCTCCATTTTCGTCCGTTAACAACGCATACAAAGTAGTCAAGGGAGCAATTCTTTCTCGCGCAAATGACTAGGACTGGTATTGATCTAACGGGTCCACTGGTCATACAGTCCGGCAATCAAACAACGTTCGACGGTTCATCCATATCTCTCCGCACCTTGTCCGCCCGTCCACGCCATTCCATGCTCTGTTTTCAAAGATGCATGAGAGACCACTCCGAGCCGAAACTCACCCATCTGACAGTCTTGATAGTGCTGCTACAGTCCACAGTCAAGCGACCGGAATGTGGCTCTTGCTGATTTCAATTTCGCTTCCGCCTTACATTAGATATTGCTATGCATTCACTTTGAGAGCTATGCATGCGGCACTTGACCAGAAACCGCACAAGTTGGTTGACGATATGCATGCCAGAGAAACAAGAACTCTCGCTTGAAAGATGATTGCGATTTTCCGCTTGTATGGCTGCCTTCCCGTTCCTTTCGATACCATCTATGATATCGTGCAATACACCTCCAAGTCACTCTTCCCATACTGGGTCTGCAGGGGTGTAAAGCTCTTCGGGGTAGTAGCACCTCCTGAGAGTCGGGTAGTGCGCTATTTTTTAAGCAGCGCCCATATGTTTCTGAATATTTTTAGGTCAGGAAAGCAGGGGAGATAGTGAGTGGTTTTGAAGCCTACTTTCTGGGCCACAGTACAAGTATGACACATCGTCCTTCTAGCTGCAAGGACGTATGTAGCCCCTGCATTGACTTGACATGCGCTTCCAGACCATCAGTAGATGATCCATTGTGTGATTTGCTCCAGGTAGGTCAAGTTATTGACCCACCCCTTTCCTTCACTATTATTGTGTTCAAACATCGCCAGTGCTTACCGTCTTTTGAGGATGTAGCTCCCAATGTATCACTCCTTCATCCCCTCATTCTGTCATGACCCAGTCAGGTGACCCGTCATGCCACCAGCATCAAGCTTGCCATAGACCATTATTGTCTATCCAGTGTTTAGTGTCTGCTAAGCCTTCCAGAAACCGGTCTGTACACACGCAGCATTTTTTGCAATTTAACTAACACCCATAAATGATATATAAATTGGATCGCTTTCTGATTTTGCTTTGTTTGCGCCCTATGCAGTGCGGCCTGCATATGCAAGTTCTGACTGCTTGTTCAGTGCAATCTATTGACGAGATAAAGCAAAGGGCAAACGACGCCTAGGGACAACTGGCAACGACTGTAAGAACACTGCAAAGCTTCTCACAGTCTGCAAAATCAAAGAACAAAAACACAAAGCTGGGAACAGATGCATCACCCATAAATCAGGGTATGTGGAAGCATACCACTGGACTGCAACAGTGACTGCTCTGTAACAACTGTCAGAAGCAGTGCTACTTAGCCACTAATCATCTATCACCGTCAAACTCCGTTCTTCCCATGCCTCTATATTTGTTTGTGTTTCTTCATTGGCTTCGTCTTCTTCTTCTTATATACCTCTAGCATGCAAAAGCTCCCCGCAATTCAACATCAACCACTGAATGAGACCCAGGATATTGTATGTCACTCATCTACGCACTGAATCTCCTTGAAAGAAAGACATCACGGCATACAAAGAAGCAGCTGCAGAATCACACTGAGCGGCAAACAGCGCACTGATCAGCTGCTAAAACGACTGACAAGAGAAAAGCTGGACTCAATTGTGTGATGGACCTCAGCAGCCCATCACATTTCCTATTCAAGAAGGCATCCAGTACCCACTGTCATTTCTTTTCTCGATCACCCTTTGTAACTTGTAGCGCTCTCGAGTTGAGACAGAGGTATCGAGCTTGGTATTCGATCCTATGGAAACCCATACCTTGCTTAGTAATGTCTCTCAATGGTGTCAAATCAATCTTCAATTGTATAGAGCCTTTCTCGATACAATCAATATGATCCTCAATTCCATTGACTGAACACATATCTCACCAATCCTTGGTGAAAGGGTATTGTGCTCACTCAACTGAATGTGGACCCGGACATACATCATATGTGTTAGCTCTTGTAGTTCAAACTGACTGACCTTCACAAATTGGTTGATGGGAGGTGTTCTAAAATACAAATCAGTCAAGGTACCAGAAAATTCTTGCAATGACAGCCAAATAGGTGGTGCTTGATATAAGAGCTCTGGACTGATCAACTGGTAGAAACCAGCTAGAATTCATGACTCTTGGATATAGACTGGTATAAGTTTATAGCTCAGCTGAACCAAACAATCTCACAGAGCTAATATACACAGTATGTCTTAGAGCTCCCCCAACGGTTGCAAAATCTTGTTGTCCTGTCAACTAACAAAGTTGGTGTTGAATTATCGCTGCATACAGAGGTACAAAGAAGAAGAAGAATAGTGATTGATGGAGACGGGTATATAAACGTGCAGGAGACCAGCGAAAACGGCGATAGATCAATAGTGACCAAGTGGCACTTATTTTGACTGTTGGAGGGGCTGCAAGAAATTTGGGGTGGGGCTGACAATATTTGCCCAGGTTTGCGGGGTCATTTGATGATTCCATCATCTGGTCTTATCAAAGGTGTCCTAAAAGGCAGCGAAGTACGCATTGGTGAGTGTAGCAAACATAGAGTTGTGGATTACTACCCCTCACCATGCGCTAACATCAGATCTCTGTTGCAAAATTGCCAAGAAGCTTTGCCAAGGTCTATCTTAGAGTGGTCTTGTATGATTGACAAGGGTGTCGAAGGCGCGAAGTTCGTTGAAGATAGGCAAATGTGTGCCAGAAGATCATTGTTGGTATCTTGCAGTCAGGAGTATCCATTTGCATAAGCTCAACGGATCAGAGTTGCAACATGATTGACAAGGCTTCTTTTCTTTGGGGTAAGAATGGTGATGCTAGCCTGACGGGGTGCAATATGCGAGTATTATAGCTTGCAATGATGCCGAAATTTATGTCTGAGACTTGCTTAGTGATATTCTTTGATGGTGTTGATCATTTCACTTATTTTGATCCTCAATTTTCATCATGTTGACACTGGGGATCATCTGATCAAATAGTCGAGACTCTTGCATATAAAAGGGAGTGTCCCAACCATGAATCGCAACAAAAGAACGCACAGTCAACTCGTCCAATTTGTCAAAAGAATACTCACAAACTTATCATAAGACAAACAAATTTGTCCAAAATTTGACAACACAGACAGATCCAATAGAATCAATCGAACGAAACATTGCTGACCCACGCCAACAAACGACATCCTCAATCGCCCTCTGGTATCCAACGAACTCCAACCAACAACGCGGATTGGAGCAAGGACCCAGACCAAACAGATCGGAGGATATTGTACAATTAGGGCAGCGCGGGGTAGTTTGGGAGATCTATAGCGAAGCTAAACAAAGGTACATGAACTCAGATATATTTGCGTAAACTTGCTCAACAAAAGGAAAGGTGTAAGTAGCAATAGCCACATTGTCTAATTTGGCTCTCCTTTGTTGGTCTTAGATTGAGATCCTTTAGTTAGAACCTTGTGAACTCTGCATTGTTACTTCAAATAACCTGCACTTGGCTGCTCTCTTACAAGCTCTTCAGTTAGCAACCCAAAGTTTGCATTTCATTACCTACTTGTTCCCCAAGCTTTCGGGAATTTCGTCAACCTAGCCTAAGCATCTTCCCTACTGGACAAGTTTAGTTGATGAACAACGGGACGTTCGCTGGTCGGTGTTGCCCCGGGACACAGGGGCTAAGCGGGAAGGTTTGCAATTCCTTCCCCAACGCCTCAGAGTCACTTGGACCCAACCCAGAAGTTATTTGAACGCTTAGCTAGTATCTCAAGAGTCTCATAACACCCCCAAGTCCTGTCCTCTCTACTTCACTCAGCAAAAAGTGAAGCTCTACTTCCCTGCCTTTGTGATTACTGGTACACATCCACTTGCTTGAACACAGTATCCACCAATCCTTGGTGCTTGGGTGTTGTGCTCACTCAACTGAACCTGGATATACCTTGTATCTGTTAGCTCTTGTAGATCGTTTGCCTGCCTGACCCTCACAAGAATGGACTGCTTATACACATGCTACAAATGATGGCTGCCTGGACTCGACTCTGTCAATCCATCTGACGCCTGAAAGGTAGCAAAACACAATACCAGTGCGGTAATGCCACATTTGTTCTTGAGTGGTCCATGACACGCAGCTAAAGCCAGTTATGTGGTTCACCCTTGGACGAAAGGAATGGAAACCACAAGAGGATGTGCAGATACTGGCAAGGGACCAACAGACACAACCTGAGGGTGTGTTGTCGATCTCCCAGTGATCATGTGACCATTGTAGGTTTGTATCGGAGCCGGCTCCTGATATAGCCTGGTGATGTTTAATGATGTTTCTCCAAGAGGAATCATCTGTGAGGAAGACTGTTGAATACGTCTTCAAGTGTTCGCGCCAGCGAGCAGCCTAGTGGAGACGGGCGCTGCGATAAACGGTCGGCAACTGATCTAACATGCGAACGCATGTTTCGGAGTCGACATGTGTGTAAGCCAAAGAATGAAGAGGTCATAAAGGCAGTTGAAAGCGTGGAACAAACGGACGTGTGATGGGCCAAGGGATATTTTTCTCTTCTTCGATTCAGCTAGCGGCTAATCGACAATATGTCAACCAATTGGCGAATCCCTTCGCCTGTCCCCAAAGTCTCCTGAGTTTCGGAGGGAATCCACGTTCATGGAGTGGTCTGAAGAGAGAACTGCAAAAGCACACTGCACTCAACTGCTAGGCTGGCGACTAGGTGATCAAGCAACATGAAAGAAGAGCGCCAATCTTGCACAACTAAACGGACCCCATATCATCCTGCTGCTATGCATCCTCTGTGACGACTTTTTTAATCACGTATACAGTGAATAAGGGTCAGGGCTTCGGATATGCTATGAGACGCTGCCAAGCGCGATCAGTAATGACATTGAGCAGGATTGAAGGTGTTGCTGGAAGTAGCCAATAATACAAAGATTGATTGGGTCAGGTGAAGTTTAAGCTATGCCGAGTACCATGCATTGCCAGTGCAAGCAGTTGGCAGTCGCTTTGCACAACAAGCCGTAGGTGACTTCACGACTCGAGTTCCAATCGCCGACAGCGCTCTGAGCGATCAATGGACACGTAGAACCTGCTAGTCAAGTGGAAACGGGGAAATTTCCAGAAGGCTACCAGGTCACTGACGTAGACGCAAATCCACAGAGCCCAAGCAGTGATGATTTGGCACCTAGACATAATTGTCCAGACTTCAGATAAAGCGTAGAAGCGTCGCTCGTCCAGGTCACTCAAGAAAGTCCCAGCGTTATGATGGTGCCTCCATGAGCCCGGAGAGGCTCGCTCCATATTGCACGCAAGGATGGCAAGCATAACCTGGAGATGCCGGCTCAATGTCAGTAGATTCCAAGGGTTACCCTGCGCCGTTGGGTCAGTCCATCGAATGGCAGTATCACTTGTCGTTATTTTAGGTGAGTTGTGCCGCGGACCACGTAAAGTACATTCTCCCGAATGGATGTGAGCTCTATCTAGCTGGCAAAGTCGCTGACGCATTCCCAACCTTTGCCTAAGCCTTCCTTCCACAAGCTCACTTTGCCATCACCGCAGCTGACGGCAAGTATATTGCCTGCCAAGGACCAGCTCACGCGCCAGACAGCGTCGGGGAAGTGTGGGTCCTGCGATGTTGGGACGTTCGGGAGCAGCGGTGTAGACGACCATGCAGCGGAAGGCGATGATCGTGTGTGAATTAGGACGGTCCGATCCTGAACAACAAGTTAGCGGCAAGTCAGAAGAAACGAGCTCACCTGTGAAGCAGACGCAATATGCGTGCCTGGAAGCCCGATATTAGGAGCCCATGCAACATCTCGGACCCAATCCCCGTGCCCATCGATGGTCTCTTCCTCTGACCACTTCTTCGACTCATCATCAAATGCCCAGATGCGAATGAGGTTGTCCGAGCCGGCTGTAACGAAGCGCTTTTGTGGTGAAAGACCTGAATTAGCCGATGACGGACGATTGTTGGCGGTACTGGATACGACGCTCGGTGCCCACGAGATCGCATTAGCACCGGTGCCGTGAGCCGGGAAGATGGAAACATCGGTGGACCCATCGTCTGCTCGTTGCACGTGAGTTCCACGAAGGTATTTGAAGTTTCATGTGAACGAGCCAGGACGTACTTTGAAAGCTAAGAACCGACACTTTGCCATCGCTCGACGCGCATGCCAGGATTGGTCCGAGGTCGTAGGGGGCCCATGATAGCGAGTTGACTGCTAGGTCAGTGTGGACCACAGCGACCATAACGTACCACTCGCAGTGTGCAGGGTGTGCTCCTTGATCCTTTCCCAGCCGTCCTGGAGCTCTCCACCGCTACCCTTGCCTTGACCTGGGCCGACTTCCTTCCAGATGAAAACTCTGCCATCGTATGAGCAAGACGCTAGTAAGGAGCCGAATGACGGATGCGCCCAAGCGAGCTGCCAGACAGGTGCGGTGTGACTGAATTCTAGTCGTTAGCATGATCAACGCGCAAACACGCTGGGACCGCGCACCCCTTGAGGACAACCGGCTCCCCCTTGGCTTCCCCTTTGACCACGTTAAATATCCTAATTGTTTTATCTGACGAACAAGTAGCCAAGCGTTTGCCATAATAGTCGAGTTGGGCATCGTGCTGTGATTGCAAGCGACCGTCAACACCGGACGTCAGGTAGGATGAAAGCTCTCACGATCATGTCCTCATGTTGAGTCTCCACCGGCACGGGCTTGGACGCCTGAGCAGACTGATCAGCAGTAGAGATCAGTGAAGCACTACGAGTCGGGACGACGGACGAGGGAGATGGCTCACCATGGCAGAAGTGGGTGGTAGAATGCGGTCTAGGGAATGCTGTAGAGAACGAAGAGAAGTCTGCAGTGACCCAACAAGAAGCAGAGCAGAGACAACTTGATATGACAATGAGTGCATGAGCTTGACAGTGACAAACTACGTGGCGTACATCGAATGCACTACCCCACATCGTTTTACGTAACATCATCACATTCGGCGACGCGTCTTTGGATCCTCTCCAACATGAGATTTCTTCAAACGTCTGTCATCGCTTTCCGACAGTCCATTCTTTACGAGGCACGACGAACCCTTCAAGAGCGATGCTCGATATAGATCACATCGTGCAGACGGCTCTCAGTGAGCATGATAACGATTCTCATGGTAAAGTTCCCCGCTCCCGGATAAACCAAGATTTCTCCTTACCACTGTTCCGAGAGCAGCACCGATCGACTCCGCCAAATATGCGGATGAGATAAAAGCAAATCTTGGGCAACCGTCCAAGGTAAGATACGCAATCATGGGCAGCAACTGATGACCTTAGATCCCAAGGTACACGCCTAGTTCTGCACCGTTGTCACTGGTCAGATTCGACTGTCTGCTGCAAGATACTGGATACCCCTTAGAGGTCTATCTCCCAGGTGTCAGGAGTGACAACGAGGATGAGATCGATTGGAGCCGGCTGAAGGAGCGCTGGGTCGGCTGGGGAGTCGAGTAAGTTGAGCATATTAGGCGAATGTCTGACACTCGCCAGAATCCCAGGCGAGCAATCTTGGGTTAAAGCCGAAGATGATCTGCCACAGCTCAATCATCTCTCCCTCGAATCCAGATGTCTACCCTCTCCAGTCTTATCGAAATACCCGTTACCTGGAAAAGATGGGAAATACTTGGGAGCTCTGATCAAGGTGAATACCTAACCCTCGCACCATCCTGACATGAACGCAGGTGTACGACGAGGTATCCTACAAGCCCGCCACGACCCACCAATTTGTGGGCATCTTGTCACAGTCATCGATGCCGAATGTCGAGCATGACGATCCGGAAGTTGTCCCAACCATTCATGTTCTGCAAGTCATCCCAGCAGTAGAGACAAGTACTGCACCTTCAACAGACGAGCAAACTCGCGAGGAGCTCTTAGACTACCTCGCAACAGGATTCAAACCATATGATAGGATAGCGGCCGAGTATCTGCTACTGCTTCTCATTTCCTCGCCAGCTGTAAGACAACCAACCCTACCTCCTCTGGGGACGTTGTCTGTCTGCTTCAAGCGAAAGTCCGTCGAGGCTACAGCCAATCTTCTCAAGGTCATTGAAGCTGTCACCCCTCGGGTCGTGCCACTTTCTCTCACCATCCCTCTCCTGCACTCACACTCGTTTTCGCCGTCATCGAACGATTCGTCATCTCTTGACGCTGGCTTGCTGCAGCTAGCGGACGGTACAGTGCTGGTCCTTGACGAAGACGGCATGGGCGGCGGCGGTCAGTTGAATCAAAAGGCGCTGGATAATCTGAAGGCATTGATTGACTGCGTGAACGAGCAGCGGGTACGATATCACTACCCGTACATGGACAGTCTCAAGATGGACTGCGCGGTCAGAATAGCTGTTTTGAGTCAAGCGAAGAGCTTGCTTCCGGTGAGTGGCGAGGTATACGCAGCAGCTGACCCGGCCAGGTGGACATACACATACCAATACAAGGCACTGGTCAGGCGAAGACGACTGCTCCGGATATTGCGGTGTTTCGATCATACATCGCTCAGCATGGGTCTGCTGGGCACGCTTCAAAATTGATTATACCGGAGGAGACGGGTCAGCTCATACAGAACAGCTTTGTGGAAGAGAGACGGCGCGGAGAGACTGATGCCGAAGGAGCCTTGAAGCGGCGGATGAAAGTCGCAAGGCTGATGGCATTATCCTACTCCGAGGCGACGTTAACACGAGAAATATGGGAGAAGACTGTACGGTTAGATGAAGAGATCACACAACGACATGCATCCATTTAGGCATCTATCAAATTCTCCTCTTTCTTCTCTTCCTTGTCAGCGGGTCGGGATGGTTTACGAGAGTAGAACTCGGCAAGAATCTGTAAACCAGTCAGCGTCGCTGCGAATATAGTCTCACCTTGGGGTTGATTCTGTTGAGAGACTCTTTCGGGAAGATGCGAAGGAGATCCCAAGCAATATCGAGTGACTCGAAGATAGTACGCGCTTCGTAGGGACCTGCAAGGTTAGCAAGGGGCCGGAAGACGAGACTCACCTTGGCCGACGAATTCCTTCTCGAAACGATCGAGGAACTCAAGGGCAAGCTTATCATCGGCGGACAAAGCCTCTTCACCGACGACTGCCTTCATGGACGCAGCATCTTTGCCGACAGCGTATTTGGCGTACTATCTATCAGCCCAGGTTTCTGCCGCCGGACTCACAAGCTGGTTTGAAACGTCTCCGTGGTCTTTGCGGGTGAGCTTCTCTCCAATAGCGCTTTTCATCAGACGCGAGAGAGAGGGTAGGACGTTGATGGGAGGGTAAATCTGTCGGTTGTGCAGTTGACGGTCGACATAGATCTGACCTTCAGTGATATAACCAGTCAAATCAGGGATGGGGTGGGTGATATCATCGTTGGGCATGGTCAGGATCGGGACTTGAGTGATGGAACCGTTGCGGCCTTCAACTCGACCAGCTCGTTCGTACAATGTAGCCAAGTCGGTATAGAGGTAACCAGGGTAGCCTCGACGACCTGGAACTTCTTCACGGGCAGCAGAAACCTCTCGGAGCGCATCGGCGTAACTCGACATATCAGTCATGACGACCAGTACGTGCTTCTCAAGCTGGTAGGCGAAGTACTCCGCAGTGGTCAACGCGAGACGAGGCGTAATGATACGCTCAATTCTGCAAGGATTAGCGCAAGGGACACGATTAAGACTCACGTTGGATCAGAGGCAAGGTTGATGTAAAGCGTCGAGTTGGAGATACTGCCACTTTCCTCGAAGTCTTGCTTGAAGAATCGAGCCGTTTCCATGTTGACACCCATTGCCGCGAACACGATCGAGAAATTATCTTCGTGACCATCGTGCACGCCCTTGTTAGCACCAGGGCGTTTCACGAGGCCGGCTTGGCGACAGATTTGCGCCGCGATCTGCAAGTCAGCGCGGCGTGGGCAGGTGTAACTTACTTCGTTGTGCGGAAGACCTGCTGCTGAGAAGATGGGAATCTTCTGTCCACGGGCGATGGAGTTCTACCATTTAGCGGTGTTTTAGACGCAAAGCACTCACCATCGTGTCAATGGTGGAAATACCGGTCTGGATCATCTCCTCTGGATAGATACGCGAGAATGGATTAATCGGCGAACCTGCTGGATTAGCGCATGTTTGCAAGCTGAATCTTACCATTGATGTCGAGGTAGTCCTCGGCCCAAACTTTAGGGCCCTTGTCGATAGGGGCACCACTTCCGTTGAATACTCGACCCAACATGTCCTCTGACACAGCAAGCTTCATGGAGGAGCCTGAGAATGAGACACGGGTAGCAGACGTGTCGACGCCAGAAGTACCTTCGAAGACCTGCCGGTCAGTAAGAACTGGGACAAAAGTACCTCACTTGTACGACAGCTTTCTTTCCGCTGACTTCAAGCACTTGACCGCCCCGAATCGAGCCGTCAGGGAGAGTGAGTTGAACGATCTCGTTGTATGAGGGGAACTAGATAGTCAGCGATGTTCATGGTGATGACACCCACCGATACGTTGTCGAGAACGACCAATGGACTAAGCCCGTCAGCGTTACCACAGTACAAATAGCTTACCCGTTGACCGCAGCGACGGTCCGATAGTCTAATCGTCAGCTCACACCTCAAATCATACACCTACCCATTCTAGGGTCAACACCATATTCACGGATTGCCGCAGCCTGGCAAATGTCAGCGATTGCCGACCAAAAAGACTCACGGCATTGATCTGCGCCAGCTCCTTGTCCGTCATTCGTGGGTCTGCGTTGACCATTGTGACAGGGATGAACGATGTGGTATGTGAAGAGAAAGGAAGTGAGGAAGTGACAGTGAAATGAATGGCATGATGACGAAGGAGATGGTGTCACGGCGGCAGCCCGGATAAGGGTCTTATTACGTAAACGAGGATGTTCAAAGGTCGCCTCGTTGCTGGTCCAGTTAACAGTCAGTATAATGCATCTTCTCCATGCATACACTCTCTCATACATTCGATGACTACCACATGGACATGTGCAGAGCTGCTCAGTGGCCATGCTAGCAAGAAGTACGCTCTCCTCATGGTGAATCAGCCAATTCGCAAAGATCTTCTGGACGTCCTGTGGCATGCAGCGAGCATCAAACTGTGTGCGGATGGCGGGGCGAACCGGCTGTACACTGTAGACCATGAGTGAGTAGTCGCAGCAGTTGACTGCCAGCTGAGGCTCAGTTATCTGCCGGACGTCATAAAGGGCGATTTGGATTCTATAAGAAGTGATGTACGGGCCTTTTACGAAAGCAAAGGCGTACAGGTCATCGAGGACAAGGACGAATACTCGACAGATCTCATGAAGTGCATAGCCGAAGTACCAGAGGACTGGGCAATTGTGATGTTGGGAGGATTATCTGGACGAGTGGACCAAACGGTGCACACAATGTCCATGTTGTACAAAATGGATCGAGAGTTTTACGTCTTTAGCGAAGAATCTATGACTTGGGTTCTAAGAGAGGTGAGTGCTGCATCAATGTCAGACGGGCTGATCGGCAGGGGTCACATAGCATTATCATTGATCACGAAAGAATGGGACAGACTTGCGGGATATTGCCTATCGGTATAGATAGTGCGAGGGTCAAAACCAAAGGCTTGAAGTGGGACACAGGTGAGTCTCATGCATAAGGCTCGCGCTCAACTCTAGATTGGGTAACATCGATTATGGGAGATCTGTCAACCTCCAACCATTTAGTACCAGAGAATCCGACTGTTTGGATCGAGACGGATAAAGCAGTATTATGGACAGTAGAAATTCCGCAGTTGTAAGATAAGAACACCTAGATGCATTTTCAGTACAATCCCTGCTCTGTTGTTCTTCATCCGCTACACAAAATGTCACCCGATGCCGAGTTCTGTAAACGGCTGCCAAAGGTCGAGGTAGGTAACGCAGACCACCGCACCGCGCTGACAATCTAGCTCCACGCTCACCTTACCGGGAGTATCAGCAGAGCTTGTCTACAAGAGATATGGGAGATTCGAAAAAAGGAGGATCCCGAGCTCGAGCTGATATCTCCAGAAGTCGCTTTGGCAGATAAGGATGTTGGACAGAATATCAACGCGTAGGTCCGCATGCAAGTACGACGCTCATTCCAGTTTCTTTGCTCTATTCAATACCTATCTATACTCGTTGGTCAAGACCTTACCTACCCTTCAATACGCGACGCGCTCCGTACTGGACGATTTTGCCGCGGACGGAGTGGCTTATCTCGAGTTGAGAACAACACCTAGGGCAATGACAGGAACGACAATAGACGACGCAATAGAGGCGATTTTAGATGTCATCGAGGGATGGCAAGGCCAGATGGTTGTGGGCCTCATCCTCACCATCGACAGAGCCCGACACAGCCCAGCCGAGGCAATGGCCGTTGTCGACATGGCTCACAAGTTGCGCCAGGCAGGTCGACCGATCGTTGGCTTAGATCTTGCAGGCGATCCTAAAGCTCCTCTCGATGTTGATGGCCTTCGTCCGGCGTTTGCACTGGCTCGTCAACGAAAGATACCATTTACACTTCATTTTGCCGAAATCCCTGCGAGCGCGACACGCGCAGAATTGGAGGAGCTCTTATCATGGCACCCTTCGCGCTTGGGACATGCTATACATGTTCCGCTTGATCTGCGACGGCGCATCATTGCAGAGGATATTGCTGTCGAGCTATGTCTTACGTGCAACATCCTCGCCGGCATGTTGCCACAGAGTCACGTCAATTACGTCGAACATCATTTTGGGTGGTGGTGGTCAGAGAAGGCGGGCTTGAGTTTGGGTACGGACGACGTCGGAGTATTCCATAGCCGTAGCAGTGACGAACACCGATTAGCGGCAGAGCACTTTGGCTTGAGTGAGGAAGACTTGCGTAAAATGTCTATCATGGCATTGAAGAACGCCTTTGGCGAGACAGCGAACGTGATGGCGCAATTACAGTCATTCTCGTAGCTCGAGATGAATTGTTGACATGTCGGTCGGAACTGCAGCAGCTTGTGCTTGAAGTATACACACGAACAGTCTGCATGCCCTCATCATACCCTACACAACGCCAAGAGATAGGTATCACTACGAAAGAAGAGGGTATCATCTCTACTCCGCCTTCTCCTCCTTGACCTCCTCCTTAGCAGCTTCACCTTCAGCCTTCGCATCGTCCTTGCCCCACTCGGCAAGCACACGCAGAGCCTCATCGACCTTCTCCTGCAGCGCAGGAGGTGACTCGACGAGGTGGAGAAGCTCGGCATTGTCCATCTCGAGGAGCATACCGGTGATCTTTCCAGCGAGGTCAGGTTGAGTCCTGCGAAGGGGCATGTCAGTGATCAATCATTGCTTTCAAATCGAGATTGTTGAACTCACTCGAAGATCAAAGGGTAAAGAGCCTCGCCAAGCATCTGCTTTTGGTCGGCAGGGGGAGCACGGGCGAGGGTCTGCGCGTCGAGACGCGAGGCTTGAGGAGCCTGAGCTTGCGCATCAAGACGAGAGGCTTGAGGAGCTTGGCCACCGCGAGGGATCGAGCTGGTAGGGAGACCCTGAGGAGCTCCGACCGGGCTAGGGCCACCATTAACGCGGGGACCACCAGCGGAAGGAGCGCCAGGAAGACGAGGACCACCACCGGGACGGCCGGGGTAGTTAGGAGGGAGATTGCCGTAAGCAGCAGGAGGTCCACCGTAAAGAGGCATGCCCGGCATAGCCTGACCGTTGGGTGCATAGCGGGGGCGAGATTGCATAACGTTCTGGGGTCCACCAGGGTAGCCCATGATGGGACCACGCATAGGAGGCATGCCGGGAAGGGGCTGGTAGCCGGGCATGGGAGGGTAACCGTAAACGGGCTGGCCCATGTAGCCGGGAACGCCACCGAAGCCGCCGGATCCGTACTGCATGCGCTGGTTGGCACGCTGAGCCATTTGCGACTCGAGAGCCTGACGACGGACATCCTTGCGCTGGGCAAGAGCGACATAGAGAGGTTTGGTGCCAATCATCTTGCCGTTCATCTCGGAGACCGCCTTGGTGGCCTCATCGGGAGAAGCGTAGCAGACGAAACCGAAGCCCTGAATATAAGCACAATTCAAGACGATATAGACCTACCCTTGAGACTTCATGTTCATCCTTCATGACCTTGCATGAAGTGATAGTGCCGAAAGTGTCGAACTCGGCACGGAGACGGTCATCGTCCCATTCGTCTGACGTCAGCGATGTTCGAGCAGGTGCACTCACCATCAAGGTTCTTGACGTAAAGGTTGACGCCTGCGCTCTTGGCCTCGTTCTCGAGACGCTTCTCCTCGTGACTCTTCTTGAGCTCCGCCTCACGTTCGAGCTTGCTCTGAGCTCGGCCAACGTATAGCTTCTTGCCCTTGTGGTCCTTGTCGTTAAGCTCGTCGACAGCCTTCTTGGCAGCTTCGTGACTTTCGTAGTTAACGAAGCCGAAACCCTTGCTAGCCCCAGACTCGTCGCGGCTGACTGCGATGGAGATAGTCTCGCCGAAAGGCGAGAGAAGAGCCTCAAACTCCTCATCGGTGGTCTCGGTGTCGAGGTTCTTGATGTAAACGTTGGTGAATTGAGCTTTCTGCTCCTCGACCTTGGAGAGACGCTCCTTCTTGCCAACATGGTGACCGACAAAGACCTTCTTGTCGTTCAACAACATGCCGTTGACAGCCTTGATGGCGGCGTCGGCGGCCTCGCCGGTGGAGTAGTGCACGAAGCTACTATTAGTCAGCTTTTGATCTGTTTTCGATACGCGTGACACTCACGCAAAGCCTCGGCTCTTGCCGCTCTCGTCGGTGCCAACCTTGCACGAGAGAATGTCACCGAAGGCGGCGAAGGTGTCGTGAAGAGCCTAATAGTCAGCTCTATGCAAGTAAAGATTAACCTACCTTGTTGTCAATGCTCTCATCGAGGTTCTTGATGAAGATGTTTCCCTGTCCAGTCTTCCTCAAAGCGGGGTCACGCTGGGACCACATGATGCGGCAAGGGCGGTTCTTGATAAGAGAATAGTTGAGGTGCTCGAGAGCACGCTCACCGTCAGAGGCGTTGAGGTAGTTGACGTAGGCGTAACCGAGCGAGCGACGGGTGACGGCGTCACGGCAGACTCGGATGCTGATTGTCAGTCATGCTCTATCAAACAGAAACTCACGAGGCAACAGGCCCGATCATGTTGAAGATCTCGAAGAGCATAGCCTCGGTGACGCTCGAATCGAGCTCACCAACGTAGAGGCTCGCCGAAGCAGAGGGCTGGGTCGAGGCGGAAGGTGCCGCGCCATCTGCGGGCTGGGCAGCGGGGGTAGGGGCCGGTTTGGCGGCAGCGGGAGATGGAGAGGTGGCGTCGGAAGACATTTTCGACGTTTTGGTTAGTAGATAAGATTTTTATGCGGGATCGACCACGTGTAGAAGTTGAATAGTAGCGTTTACGTAGGGTTTTTGAAGGCTAACAAGAATGAGTGCTGGTAAGCGACCTGCAGTGGACAGATTTGGCTGCGACGAGGAGAGCCGGTGAGGGAGCGAATGAAGATGACTTACCTTGCAGACTGTTGTGTTCTGTTCTCGCTGGAGAAAGAGGAAAAGAGAGAGACACAATGGAAAAACAAAAGGAAAAGAGGGAAAAGGGAGTGAATGAGTGTGAGAGCCAGCGGCGTTATAGAAAACCTGCACAGCATACAACTACCTGTAATGCGGCGTTATTGCCCATGTGGCACTCCTGCTATCATTGTTGATACTGTAGATACTGTGTCTCGAGTACAATAGCCTGATCAGTCCACATCTATCACTTCACCACACTCTCCCCGTCTACCACCGCAGCAATGTCTTTCAACTATTCCAATCCTTACCAGGCTCAAGCAGGGTCGTCCTCCTCATCCGTGCAAACAGCCGACGCTCCCAAAGTTCTGTTTACAGGCTTACCGCTCGACGTCACAGAGAATGATCTGAAAGTGGGTTTCCGTCCTGGACCTTCGCTGATCCCTCCTAGGATCTTCTCCTTGCAGACCCACTCCGCTTGCCATCAGCGACGACCTCTGTGACCTCATTATATGGATCCAACGGGAAATCATATGGTTCAGCCATTGTCAGTGTAGCTGCCGATGGGGACGCAGAGAGAATACGGCGCGAATACTCGGGGCAGCAGATTGACAAGTGTGAGTGCTTCGATACTCGACCAACCTATTGACCGGATAACAGCATTCGTCATCACCGTGCATCACATACTCAAATCCACTCAAGCTCTGCCTTCTGCCCCATCACTGGCCTCTCGAACGACAAAGGCCATCCCAACCGGCCCGTCTGCAAAACCTGCTTCAAAGCCTGTTCCCGCAAAGAAGGTCGCTCCGGTCAATGATAAACCGCTCGGTCTGAAATTACTCGCGCGGATGGCTAAACCAGGCAACGCTGATGCCAAACAATCATCGTGAGTACACCGTCTTCAGACGTCGCGCTGACATTTAGGCTGCTCGAAAAACAAAGGGCCAATCGGGCAAAGAATGCCCCCGGTGCAGCCCTGCTCAATCGCCTTCAGTCCGCTCCAGTTGCTCATGCAAAACCGAAAAACAAGTCGCCACGTCTGTCCACAGGGGCACAGAAAGTGGGTCGAGCGAAGAAAGCTACCAACGCGATGGAAGTAGACAAGCCAGTAGTCAAGAAGGCAAAGAGTCAAGCAGACTTGGACGAGGAGATGCGGGCGTATGAACGTGCAAGACGATTCGCATAATGCATGCGATTGAAGTGTATCACTTGTCCTTGGGTTTCTTCTGTGGGAGCGACTTCAACAAGAACTCCTCCATCATAGCTGCGACGTCCCTGTGGACTTGGTCCAAGGTGGATGCATCTGAATGTGAGCGGTGGCTGCCAACGTCGTACTCACGGAAAGGCGGCTCAACTTTGCCTGCGAGTCGGTCGATCGCGTCGTTGCGGTGCTTGATGATCCACTGTCGTCAGTACAGCTCGAGCAGCGGTCACTTACCTTCCTGACACCTTCCCTATTGGTCGGCCTCTCTTCGGAAGGCAGGTTGTCGTATTTGACGCTCATCACCCAGAGAGTCGCGGCAATGAGATTGATTTCTTCTTCCGTGTCAAGGAACACGTCTTTCGGCAAATCGATCAACGCGCAAGCGCCAGGTGGGAGAGGGTTCTTGTTGAAATGATTCGCGAACGCGTGCAGATCGAAGGTATGGGGCAACGTAGCAGGAACTTGCTGTACTGGGGGTGTCAGAACCGTTACCTGGATGCACGTACCTTCCAGAGACATATTGAATTCGTTGGGGCAGTCAGGCAGAATCGATACCGCAAGCGATGTCAGTGAATGAGAGTTGTATTAACAAGAACATCTGAATCGTGAATTTGAATGAGAGGTGACGGTCTGTGATCCGCATTTGTACTCTCCTTTGACATAACAGGACAAAGGATGCCGCCTTTGTCAATGCCCTCGGCTGACTCTACATAAAGCAACCTCTATTGGACCTGCGACTCACAAGCACCCCTTTAATCGTTTGAAACTCCTTGTTGGCCATCATGGGTGAGTCTGGCTCCAGATTGCGAAGCTCACGTAAGTTGGAATATACTACTCTGTAGGTATCTCTCTCGTGTCATAAGCTCACGACAGCGACAACTTCTGCCTATCCCCGCACAATACTGCATGGGGTGCGGCGGATACATGCAAGCGAGTCGCACCAAACGTACGGGGCATGTCTGCGGTATCCCGGTGATACCACTTGCATCTGATGACAATCTGATCTGTTGGAGCTGCGGGTGGCAGATGCCTATATGTGAGTACACTGCTCCACGAATTTGGCTAAGTTTCTAGCTTCTGGCCGCGGCCGCTTCTATCCGTGAGTACGCATAACGCCAAAGTCGAGCTAAAGTCAGTGGTCGCCGCAACCCATGGTCTGGATCAAGGGGACGAAGTGGAAATTGGGACATGCGCGAATCGTATACATATAGGTTCTTCCCCTCGCGTTGGCGGAGGAGATGGTTTTTCTAGCACTTGAGTCGAGCAAAGTAGTCTGCGACGCGCTGGTATACATCTTCGTACTGCTTGAGGTTTTCTGGGTCTGACAGATCGGCTCGGGCAGCGGCCCATCCGTGATGGCTGAGATCAGCGCAGCCCTTCATTATCGCACCTACACAGTGTCATAGAGGTGATACTCGGATTTCTTGCCGAGTACGCTGGAGATTTTCTCGACGACGTCTTTCGGTTCGTCCTGGCTTTTTAGCAGCATTCGATTCCACGGATGACTCACCATACTGGGATAGAAGCCCAGAGGAACCTTGAGAGTGTCTCCGTCCTCCGCTGCGATCATGGCAGGGTGCACAACGGCACCACAGCAAAATGGTTTCTCGGAAGCCAGCGCTTGGAGCGTGAGTTTACCACCTACGTTGACATTCAGCCGTAGTCCAGGTGGGCAAACTCACCCCAGCAATAGCCTAAAATGGAGACTTTGCGCTGCTTGAGGGACTTTGCAAAGTCGATAACTTCGGGCAGCCGGTCGGACAGTTTGGCTCTGCTGTAAGCTCATTATCGCTGTTTCCACTCACGTGCCGGCAAAGAACTTGGCCAATTCGTCCTTGTCGCCGTCCTTGTCCATGGGGAATGGCTTGCCGTGAAAGACGTCGGGCATGTAGATTGTCGTGGGAGACGTCAGTGAGAGATGTAATGCGAGTAGATCGGAGCCCTGTCATCAACTTCAGACTGTCGCGATGCCCTACCCTCAGTGTTGTCTCCCTAACTGTCAGCGACGCCGGCTTCATGTAACGCACCAGAAACCAAAGATATCGTATATGACGACCAAAGCGTGGTCAACGTCCTCGGGACCAGTCTAACATCAGCTCTGCTAAACGATCACCTTTACGCACCACGTAGACTTTATCATAGCTCCCTATCGACTCGTATCGGCCCTTGACCTCATACCCGGTCGGCTTCGACACAGGGTGCGGCACTTTTGGCTTGGAAGAGTCAGAAGTGGTCTGTGGTGGACAACATTCGGTTGCTGCACTGTCAGTATAATTTCCCCAGCAAACACTCACTGGATGACATAGTGTGCGATGAGTTATAGTTCACTTGTGATGCTGGGACCAGCGTGCAAGAATGAGAAGAACAGTGGTGTTGTTGTCATGTACTGCCCGGGAATGAGCACCACTGGTGGAGGTTAGTTGCGCGAACGATGACGTGAACCACGTGATTGATCATATAAACGTTATATGCATTCTCAAACATGATATAATTCGTACAACTGCTCACACCCACATCAACAGCTGATGTCGCGTATAGTCCTGTCCAGATGCGAGGTCCGATGCAGAACCAAGATCCGGGTAGAAGGGAACCATTGCGTCGGATGCGCCAAGTATCAAGGTATCTATGTTGTCAGCTTAGTTCCTCGTCGTACTGGACTCACTGTATATCCGCCAGTAGACCTCACGGACCCGTCTTGCTGGATGGAACAACCCTTGTAACACGTATGACAGAATCGGGCCAGGTCCAATACCCAGGCGCATAGACTCGATAGCATCCATCACACCACCGATGACGTGAGGACTGGTCTCGAATATGTTGGGCCAGACCAGATTGAGCAGATGGGTTAATGCTTCTTCGTATCCCAAACCGGCGACACCAATGGCCAGATGCTTGACGATAGCGCACGCGGTCTGACGATGAACGTGGTCTCGATCCGTCAAAGCGTCTTCGAGCAACCCTACAACGGAATGGATGTAGTCTTTTGACATTTCGCCAACGTACTCGAAAACGAAAGCGAGAGCCTTGAGACAACCGTTTCGTACGTTGAGCTCCGGTGTGCGGTATTCGTTGAGGATCGCTGGAATACAGGTGAAAGGGCCACAAGTCTCCGAAACGATGGCGATTGCGACAGTACTACAGACACGACTTTGACGCTCTTGCACCTTCAGATTGGTCAACAGCACACTGAGCACATCTTGCGGACCGATAGCCTTGGCAATGTAACCGAAAGAGTTGACTGCGGCACGTCGAATGGCCTTCTTGTGCGCCTTCAAAAGGTCGAGAAGCTCGAAACAGATTCGCATCCACTCCTTCGCGGGGACAAACTCGGCACCACGATCGGCTGAAAGTCAGCGCAGGTTACGTATAGCTTGACTCACCTATTCGGCCGATCAAGTTGATCGTCGCCTCTTGCACCTTTTCGTGTCGATTTCGGAGAATTGGTGTCATTCTAGGCAAAAGATCCTTCACTGGCGGGTTCATTTGGGTCATACCGACCACGTTGGCAATGGCTCCCTCAGCGGCAATAAGACTGACGTTAGCGTAATCCTTATTATTTCAACTCACCTTCCCAGAGCATCAGGGTACTCTTCACCCAGCTGCTCGAAGATCACCACACCCAGCTTGCTCAAAAGCATATCCTCGCCGGAAGATTTGATGATCGGCGCCAGCCTCGTGGTCAGGTCAGCCGCGAGCATTCTGACCTTTGCCGATTTGTTGGTCAACCGCCAGAGGATCATCGATACGATTTGTGGGAGGTAAGGCTTGACCCTGCCGCCAAGCGCGTTGACCACTGTCGCGAAGCCATCCAGCATCACCGTGTCTTCTAAAGTCTGTTCTTGGAACGCGAAGATGATGCCGTCGATAAGCAGTACCTCCAATCTTTCGTCGATATCCGCGGCACCCGTGTTTGCAACGACCTTGGTGATTGTCTCCATAACCATCTTTCTGAATGGTTCCGACTCGTCCTTCAAATCGTTGCAGACTCTGCCCACAATCTCACTGACTCCCGCCTTGGTGGCAAGCTCTACAGTCGTGTCAACCAACTGCTTGTAGTTTCGCTTGTCCAGGGCCATTCGGCGCACCCAGAATGCCTTGAAGAACTCTGGCAACACCTCCTCCTTGATGTATGTCGGCGTGACACCTTCCGTCATCGCACACTGCTTGATGACCTGAAGGACTATGCGACGCATCTCCTCATCTGATGTCTGGAACTCTCGGATGAGAATAGGCATACACTCGCGAACGTAGTATCCAGCGTATTCGGGGTCCATCAATGGGATGATGTAACCGATTGCTTTGAGAAACGCGGCGAGGGTTTTGCCTCGGTGTTGACGGATACCAAGCCACAAAGGTTTGAGTACATTGTCGAAAGATTCGATACCGTAAGGCGCCGCTGATTCTGCCAACGCCGCGAGAGACAGTGCGGTCATCGTTCGTACCTTTTGTTGCTCGTCCTGCAGCCCGTCTGCGACCGCATCGACCAAGTTACGCAGATGAGGAAGAATGGCGCACCCCATCATGATTGCGATCTGTTGGATGATACGGATACCGGTATGCCTCGCTTGCCATGACTTTTTCGAGCGACAGACGGCTTTGAGGAAAGGCAGGAGCGCAGGAATACCGAGAGCTGAGGCGACGACGGAGAAGGCTCTTGCTGTTGTGTTTCGGACATACTCGTCAACGTGGTCGATATCCGGTCGCATAGTGGAGATCATGTGAGCGAGACCAGCGGCCTTGGCCAGATTACTGATGATCTCTCGTCCTTCGACTCTCGCATAGTAGTCCTCGTCGATGAGGAGAGGTTCGATAACGACGAGAATTTTGTGAACGTAGGGTCGAACCAGATCGTCCAGCTTGTACAGTACACGATCGATGACCTTGACCAACAAATGCCTCTCTTGATCCTCCAGCGTTCTCTCCATCAATAACGGCAAGATTTTGTCGAAGAGCGGACCGGCCCCAAACTCCCTAGCCCTATCC
Source organism: Cryptococcus sp. GC_Crypt_5 (assembly GCA_026538355.1). Taxonomy (NCBI): domain Eukaryota; kingdom Fungi; phylum Basidiomycota; class Tremellomycetes; order Tremellales; family Cryptococcaceae; genus Cryptococcus; species Cryptococcus sp. GC_Crypt_5. The sequence goes on from JALPBZ010000007.1 coordinate 127,290, forward strand.
GTGATCTGCCTTAACGCCGTCTTTCGCACTGGCGGTGTGCCGTTCTTGATCTTGAGCAGCAGTCGCATGATCTTCCTCTCCTTCAATTCCTCCAATGAATACCCGCCGTCATCCTCCTCTCCACCACCTTCACCCAGTACTTTCGCGAAGTACTGTGTGTCCTCGGGCTTCAAGAACTGAAGTGTTCCGATTCCTTCAATCTCCGTCTGCTCGTTTGATCCTTGTATACCGCCCGCTGCCGCTCGAGCTCTTGCCGCATCCGAATCATCTTGCATCATGAATCCTGCCTCTTGCGCAGGAATCATCTTCCTGACTGAAGGAGCAGGCTTGTAGTCCTCTGGAACGGGTACCACCATGTAACCTTCTAAAGGAAGTAAGCTGTCCAGCTCTTCGTCGGTCATGCGTCGGTATCTTGCGTCCTCGACCATGGTCATACCACCTCCCATACTGCTGGGCACAGGCGCGACTGTCGATGTGGAAGCTGCTGCCGGGGTCTGATCCCATCGCGACCGCTTGACCGTCTCAGGTTTCGTCTCGTCCGGTGTCTGATCCCAACGCGATCGTCTTTTCTTCGGTGCTTCTTCAGGCTCAGTCTTGACCTCCTCCTCAACATCCCATCTGCGTTTCTTCACATCCCTAGGAGGAGTGTCATCTCCAGCTGTCGCTCTGGGCGGAGTATCATCCCCTGCAATAGCACGAGGCGGCGTGTCCCCACCGGCGATCACTCTTGGAGGCGTCTTGTCATCCAGCGGCTTCTCCTGCTCCCCGTCCTTTTCCTGTTGCTCCTTGTAACGACGCACTCTTTCCTCCTCCCGCTGCAAGTTCGCAAGCCTCATGCGATCCGCATAGGACTCATCCTCGCCCTCTCCCTGTCCCTCTGCACGGTTGAAACGACGAAGGTGATAATCGCTTTGCCTGGCGGCGACTTGCTTCGATTGCGCCTTGTCGGTGAAGATGTCCGGGGTGTCATCCTCGTCGGCGAGTTCTGCATGCTCGTCGAGGATCTCTTGCGGAGCGGAGTACGTCTGCAACGCTGGACGATCCTCCGACATGGCGATCCAGTTGATATGGTCAACTGTAAGAAGGAGTCTTGTTGAGCAAAAGAGATATAAGCAAGCAAAGGGTTGATCGAGGCGCGAGCGTGGCGGAATTTCGGTGATTCATCCACTGGTGGCAGCTAGTGGAGGGTTAATGCATTCTTCGAGACGACCTTCACTCGAACACAAGCTTTGCATGCATGCATTTACTGTGTTCGGCGTTTCAGTTCTACGTGTGCGAAGAGCAGAGGCCATTGTAATAATATCTCTATGATATGTATGTAGAAGGTGCATCGGGCCCGATGGTGCGGCGTGGATGAAAGAAGACCCATTTTGCACCAGCTGTGCATCTAGCACAACAGATTGCAAGCCTGTAAGACCCTCTGTCTTCTGTCGCCGCTCGCGATCACCCTGCAACACCCATTGACTCGACCCGTCCTTTGCCTTTTGTTTCTGTGTTCACCAGTTCGGTCAAAGTGCGGAAGGCGCTGGGATTTATTTGGACGATCTACTAAATTAGCTCTGTGAAAACGCTTACACCACTCACAGCTTCCCACTCTGCACCCATCTCATCCTCCTCCACTTCCTCGCACTCTGCTATGACTTTTTCCTTGACCCGCTTGGCATCCTTGCTGGGCATTGTGATTCGTATCCGCATCCGCACTCTGCGAACCGGCAACACCTCTCCATCACTCAGTTTCTTGATGAGCTCCAGCGCCTGCGCTTTGGCTGGCCGATCGGCTCTGACACTGAAACCCGTTTCGGCCATTGCCTTTTCTACCATTCCGACAGTATGTTTCCGTGACGTGCTCGGGTCGACCGTCATTTCAGAGACCAGCGTAGCTATCTCTCTTGCTAATGATGATAGTTGATGACCACGTTCGAGGTTGTTGATCTGCAGCTCGCCTTTGCGCAAGATCTGATTATCAGCTTTGTGTTGCGCTGAACTACCTCACCTCCTCGATCACCTTGGCCATATCCTCGGTATTGAAGGCCTTCTGCCAATCCTCCTTCTTCGCGACCTGGCCCTTTGGCACATTGTTAAACACCTGCTCGATTTGCAGAATTTCCGACAGATCTGTCTCGCTGAATATCAGCGATTGTCGAGACCAGGTACTCACACTCCCGAACGGAACTCTGAGACTTTATTTTGGTAGCATGCGATCTGCCATTAGCCAAGATCATTAATCTGTGAAACTCACCTCGAATCGCTTTCCACCCTTTTTTATGCGCACAATGCTGACATTGGTGAGTCTGGAGATGTCAGCGTCGTTGCGAATCGGCTTCAACCTACTTGATCTGTGTTCCAGGTTGACGGATCATGGTGGTGACTGTGTTGCCGGTGTCTAGAATGCATGCGCAAGATTACGATCACACAGATGGAGATTTTAGCTGCAAGTATTGATAACAACAGAGCCAATGTTACCGTGGGAAACTAAGGGATGTCACCATAAACGCTTTGATGACGCGGGTCACTTCACTCCAATCTCTCCCTCTCTCATTGTGTTTAAACGTTGTAAACATCCTTCACCTCGTCCTGCACTGTAGTCGATGATGCCATCAGACAGCTATGAAAGTGTTTGATAATGAGGTTGAATTCGAGTGAGTCCTTCGCATCGCGTACGTCACTTACTATCAGCTTCCCCGCAACGCATACGCTCAATTTCCTGCATCGCAAATACCCAAATCCGTTTGCAACACACGTGTATTCTGTCGACACGGTAGAACGGTCGGTGGATGCAGAGACGGGTATCCTTCGGAGTGAGAGATTGATAGGCATACAGCAAGGAGCTCCGAAATGGATCACCAAGGTGAGTTGTAATTGTATTGCCGTTTGCTCACAAACAGCTCTTTCACCTTCCACCGACCACATTTGTACGCGAAATTGTGTTCGTCGATCCATCCACCACCTCCGCCACAGCAATGTCGGTCAACCTCAGTCTGGCACAATACATATCGTGTCTAGAGCTCATCACCTACGCCCCTCGAGGTTCTTCTTCAACATTGTTTAAACAACGAGCAATGCTCGTTTCCGCGTTCCCCACAAAGCTCGTCGCGCGCAGGATCGAGCAAGCAAGTTTAGATAGATTTAAGAGTAACGCCGGCGTGGGCAAGCAGGGCTTTGACTATGTTCTATCACATAATGGTGAGATAGACTAATGCATCACGTTGTAATAGAGCTGGAACGGGTTCTGTGAGTCTGTCGTGTACGGGTGCGCCTGGACGAGCTTGGTGAGCATCAGGCCAAGCAGTCCCAGTGCAGTGGCGAGCATCCTTCGCGGACGTTTGAAGACTCAAAAGACTCAAGTGATCCTCACCAGGACAATCCCCTCTGCCCGCTACTGCTCTCCGCATGGAAAGAGAGAACCGCGGCGGAAGAAAAGCGTTCTTCGTTCAAGAAGCGCGGCGAACTTCACTCCGCGTTCGGCATCCGACAGATTGCGTGACTGGCCACATTGGCAACCTGGGGGACGAGGAAGACCTACTGCACCGGTGATTGCAGGCCCTATCGCACACGGCCGTGCTTTGGGCAATTGGTCTAACGAGGTCATTGAACTGCACTGTCCCAGAAGCATCGCGCGTCTACCGCGGCACTGCCACGCCTCACGAATAGCTGGCATTGGATCGTTATACCGCAACGAACGATTTCCTGCAGTGCCATCCGCGGCACGTCCAGAGAGGAGTGAACATGATGATGTCTCCATGAGCTGGGCGCAACGATACAGATGAGTTTAACGTGTACAAACTTGCGCCCTGTCCCATAAGTCCGACGAGTTCGAGTGAGGTATTCGTTGTTTGCCGGTAGACAAAGGCCATATATATCTACCTGTGACATTTCGCTACGGAAGTACTGTCCTGCAGCAAGATGCCGAACAGAGGTATTGATTACGCGCGGTGTAGGCTCTATCCCTCGCGGTGAAAATTTGTCTGTCAGGTTGCCTGTACCGACCGTATTCCGTTGTCGTTTGTGCTGAGCGCAAAGATTGCCAGATGTGTGCAGCCCAAGACATCCTTTCGTGAGTGCACCTCTTGTTCAACAAGACTACTCAGCGAAGCTATTCGGCCACGAAGATACAACTTGACTAGATGTGGTCGATCCAGCCAGAGATGTAATACATCGATACAGTAGAAACATCGTAAGCAATTGGGCGCTCTCGAGGAGTTGTAGCACCCATACGTGTCCAGTACTGGATAAGACAGATACCTCCGCCATTTACACCAGGTCATCTTGAGTATCATGTCAATGAGGAAATATACTTAGATTGAGCCCGTTGGTAGTGTAGACGGAAGGAGAGTGTCGTCTCAAGCATGCAAAGGTCTAAAGACTTGGATAAATGTGACTACCTGCAGACATCAGACTCTGAATGACCAGATGTCTCACTTAGGCTGCAGCGATGAGCCGTTATCAGCTGCAGATCTCAAGAAAGCATAGGGAATCACAAGATGGTAAGCGAGAAAACAACAAGCGACTTTGCTCTGGACGTAGGCGTCGGATTTAAGCAAACACCGATGACCAGGAAAAGACTGCCGAGTCACGTGTGCCACACTGGCTTGGTTGCTTTTACTATGGTGATGGTTTTTGGCTGTACGGTGTTGACTGGGGCCATGGCTCACTGGTTCACTGGCTCACTCACTCAGTCACTCAGTCACTGCTTGGTGCTACGCTGCTGCTCGCTACTGTCGCTGCTTGGCTCTCGCTGCAATCCTCAAAACCTTTAATCCACATATCGTTGTACACCCTCTTCTCATCCCTCAAAAAAAAGCCGCGTAGGTCTCGTTCTTCCTCAACAACCATCCCATCACCCCGCTCACGCCCACGCAACGCACATCAGCACGATGTCTTTCCAAAACAAGATCCTTCGTACGGCCAACGCCCCTCAAACCGCCCCCTCAGAGATTGAGCAACAGATCGCTCAAGCTCTCATCGACCTCGAGCAGAACGTCCCCGAGCTCAAGTCCGAGCTCCGTCAGCTCCAGTTCTCCGCTGCCAAGGAGGTCGACGTCAAGGGCGGCAAGAAGGCCGTCATCGTCTTCGTCCCCGTCCCCCAGGTCAAGGCCTTCCACAAGGTCCAGCAAAGGTGAGTGAATAGGACAATCTGACAATCGGCCGCTTGCGCTCGACGTAAAGGCAGAACCGAGGTAGACGGAGGGACTATTCAGGCCCACCTCCCTTGGTTCTGTCTTCGTCGAGTGGGGCGGCACGAGCCACTATGAGCCTTGGCTGATGGCCGCCGTCCTCTCTTCCTACTCTGATCCTTTCTCACCCGTCATAATCGCATTTTTCCTTTCCCTCCATCATCATCGACTGCTCCCACCCTCCAGGCTTACCCGTGAGCTCGAGAAGAAGCTCTCCGACAAATACATCGTCTTCCTTTCTCAACGCCGAGTCCTCCCTAAACCCAAGCGTAACGCCGCCAGCGGCCAGAAGCGTCCCCGTTCCCGCACCCTCACCGCCGTCCACGAGAAGATCCTCGAGGAGCTCGTTTGGCCCAGTGAGATCATTGGCAAGCGAACCCGTGTTGCTCAGGATGGCGGCAAGTTGATCAGGGTGTAAGTGTTGTGTTTCTGTCGTGCTACTGTGTACTGACTTGTTCCCCTCAGCTACCTTGACAACAAGGACCAAAACAACCTTGAGTACAAGCTCGACACCTTCTCTTCCGTCTACCGAACCCTTGCCGGTAAGGACGTCCACTTCGAGTGAGTAGTAATGCTGTCCCAAGTTGCTATATATCTTCTGTTGTGCTGACGTGCGTAATAGGTTCCCCGTCACCAACACCGAGTAGATATCCCACGACTGTAGGCTTTGAGGGCTTTTATGCATTGTCTACATTACGCCACGTCCTTTGAGAGATATTGGGGGTTTGAGCTGGATCCTTTGAGCGCTGATACATACCGGGGGTACGGTGAAGCCCACACGACCGCCTTGGTATAATTCAGCAGCATGCTACATCTCCCATCTATCTCTTTTAACGATTACTGACTCACTCGCACTCTCGAAACTCGTCAATCATGGCAGCCAAGAAAGATGACAAGAAAAAGAAGACTGGGTTCACCCTGGGGCCTTTCGAGCAAGCGTTGCTCGTACTTGTCGTAATGGGTTTTGGTAGGTATCTAACATCCACGAGGGACTGACGTTGTTAGCCTCGCACCCGTCACTCCCGTACTCACCGTTCGGCTTTGCTGCGGACGGCTCTGTTAGCAGTATCCCTTTTCTCTCCCCGCCGTTTATGATGCTCGTCATCATTGCTTACGTCGGGTACCATATCCTCTCACGGCAAGAAGCGGCCCATGATCGAGCCAAAGCATTGTCCAAAGTCAAGAGCTCTTCATCTTCCTCCTCATCCTCTTCATCTTCCAAATCCAAGCCACTGTCCTCATCTGATGTGCGCGACGGTAAAGCTTCTTCGTCTTCGTCATCTAAAAAAGTAGGCAATCCAGCGCCAAAACAGGTTTCTGGCTCTAGCTCCAGTAAAGACGATCCGTCGAATCCGTCTTTTCGTAAGAACTACTTTCTCACGATGCAGGGACCTGGTAGACCTGCTTTAGTGCCGTTCCAAGATGGTCTCAGACCTAAAGCGGGCGAAGCAGCCGGCACGCTCTGGTGGGATAACGTTCCGGATGGTAAGTCGTCTGTTGGCGGTTGGCGGGTAAGGCTCAATTAGACATTGGTAGATACGGCGGACTTGATGGCTCCGCCAATTGACAAGGACAAGCTCAAGGCGACATTGAAGAACCCCTGGGCAGCGGAGATTCTGGAAAAGGATATCCAGCTGCTCAAGATCGCCAAGCGACAGAAAGAAGAGGAGGAGTGAGTGCGGCTTTGTTGTTGTAGAGAATGGCCTAACACGGGTATAGGCGCTACGCCAAAATGGCGAGCTGGCTTCAAACCATTCTCGGCTTCCTGCTCTGCGCCGTGGATCTGCGCTTGGGTGTCCGTGAGTGCCCAAACAACGGGATAATCGCTTACGATAGTCGCTCTGGTCTTCTTCCTCTGGCGACACTTTACGCTTCTGCACGACGCGTCTCTGTCGGATGAGAGTGACGCACTCGAGAAACAGAAGAAGGAGATTTCCGAGAAGATCCGCGAAGGCAAAAAAGCCGGAATGTCATCGACCGAGATCGGTGCTTTGCAAATGGCTCTGGGGAGACTGGGTTGAGGACTTACTGTATGATCTATCCCCATGTGTTCTCATGCATTGACTTCTACTTGTGCTCTAAGCTTCCTGGAGAGGTGGCAATGGCGAGCTCTCCCATGGAGGCTCAAGCCTGATGTCCACTTGTTGGTGTTCACTCTTTGACTGCTAACCTAGGGTCGGCGAACGGGTGTTGGCGGCGCCACATTCGCCTTTGCTCGACTCTTGGAGTCCCAATGTGCAGCGCAGCGTTCTACAGCTTTACCCGACTCTTGGTGCTCTTGTCCTTGTTCGTTAGAGTTGTTCAAGGCGTTGAGAGTAGCACAGTGGTTGGAACCAAATCCATCGTCAGAGCGCGCGAGCCATCATCTGATCTCGGCACACTAAGATGGTTTTGATGTATTCCTCGGCCGGGTTGTGAAGCCCGTCCAGCATGATCTCACAATTGTCTGAGCTACAGACCAGCAAGGTCTGGTGTTTTCTCTGGTGTGGTCACTGAGCCACAGCTCTATGCGCGAGACTCGTCTCACAGACACCTGGATCATGAAGCACCGACAGAGCTAAGCTCCTATGCTATTCTCGGTCTTTTATCACGGAAATGTGCTCTTTCCACTGTTGCTCGGCTGAACAAGTCTAGGATTGGATAGTAAGTCGTCCGTCCAGTGACAGGTTCAATGATGTATCAGCGCTAGCAAGAAGATACATGTACACGCGGCCGGCCATGCCTTTTAAAGTCCCACTTTGGAAGCAATAAGTACCCCGTCGTCCATCAGCGCGTGCGCCTACAGCAAATCAAACAAGAGGCCAGAGACGTGAGCAGTACAGATATTGGTGTCAGTGTTGGACGCACGCATGATCGCGCACGGACGTGTAGTCCCGCGGCTTGTTCCACGCGAAGGTCACGGCGCACATATTAGTGGGACACCGATTTCCCCCATTCCAGTTCGTCTGCCGCAGGATGAGAAGAGGCTTTCGGCGTTACGCCGGCAGATAGCCTTACGATCAGTTTCTCACTTTGATGCGACGGTTTCAACGCCCACTCGCTGTCCCCTCGATGTCGAATTCGTCTTGGCTATCCGTCCTGCGGCGGGATTAAAGGCTTGGCTCCGGACACGATGTGAGACGTGCGATCACAGAGTGGCAGAGTTGTCGTACCGAATGCCGCATGGAAACATTAATGTCGTGACGCAGGTGGGCAGCAGATCCGTTGCGTGGTCTTACAGCTTGTGACGGTTCAGCTTCGTTATCATTGATGCTGACGCCGATCACACGAGCCTGGATGAACACGCGACTGACCTATCTTTCATCTTGGTCTTCCGTTCGCAAGCAAAATAGCAAACCCTCTCTCAGGCAAACCCTCTGTTGCACGGAAGCAGCAAGGTGGTAGTGGCATGATGTCTTCCTGCTCATATTGTTGGCTGTAGTGTGTGACCTAGCAGTGCACAATGCCTCGGTATGACTCGAGGCGGATACGGGCTCTGCGTCATTCCAAAAGTCAGAAGATTTATCTCACCAGAGTTCTGGAGCTGGACCAAGTCGACTACTCGCCGAGCAGAAGCACGCCCAATGGAAGGCAGCGGCAAGTGCAAGAGCGAAAAACGTGACACTGAGTCAGTCAAACTTGGCACGTAACGGGCAGAGGCGATCAGTGATGGAAGGGCACTGTGCTGATTGTCCACGTATAGAGGTAGCAAAAAGGCATGCGATGCGGGACTAGGAAAGCGTAAGGTGTCATTGTGTAATTGACGTATTCACTCGTGTGCGGAGGACGGGATGAACGGACGACCAGTGCGTCTGATACGTCAGGATAATCCAACGAGATCACCGCAAGTCAGTATGTCAATCAGTTGAATTTCATTTCGACTCAAGAACAGCTGGCAACGGGAGCGAGTTTGAGCAGGCAATATGTTGCATGTTATGCATCACAGAACGTCCTTCAAATTAGTCTTTGCGCTTCCTCTCTCGAGCGCCTTTGGCTCCGTTGGACCGGGTTTCCAGCCAATCTGTAAGCACGAGTGTTATCAGTCCGTGCTCATGCAGTCATACAGGCAATTGATGAGCATCACTCACGAGGAAGATGATCTGGAAAGTCGCTGGGACGCTCGTACCATCCTCTGAGCCATATAGCTCTGCGGATCATTCAGCATGCTACTCATCAAACGGATCTAGCGGCTCACCTTTGTAGATGGATTCAGCGGCAAGCAGTACATCTCGGGAGATATGTGCCTTTCGTCCTAGGATCGCATTGCTCTCGCCCATATCTCGCAAATCGGCCATCAATTCCCAGATGGAAGGATAGTTGATGGTGATGTCCTCCACGTCCACCGTGGTGAGCGTGAATCCGGCTCGGGTCAATAATGACGGTGCGTCGGTCGGGTCTGAACTTGCGTCAGTAAGATGAGCGAGACGAGCAATGGCATAACTCACTGATCATGGGTGAAACTCGATTGGCGATACCTCCTCTCCGCTCTTGCTCTGCCAGCTGTAGTGATGTGCTATAAACGGCGTCAGACCGCTGTTCCTAGACTTTGCTCCTTGAAGGATACTTACCGGAGCTCAAACAGAGTGTCTCCACCGAAGACTGCACCGACGAAGACACCATCGGGTTTGAGCAGATGACGAATCTGGGTCAATGAGCCTAAACGATGTCAGTTACCTATCATACGCCAGAGGACGGGCACTACCCACCGACAATGTCTCCGACCCAATGCAGCCCACTTCCGCTGACTACCGCTTCTATCTGTTCCCTCAGTTGAGCTATCTCGGGGTGAGCGAGCAAGGCCGACGGTAGGGCTTGTATCCGCGTGGGCGGTGCTGCGTATGCGTCAGTCGGCTGTACTCTGTACGTCAAGAATCGAGCAGACTCACAAGCAAAGGAGAGGTCGTCGTCTCGATGCAGTGCTTCGCCTGAAGATCGACTTCTTCAGCAAAGTGGATTTGGCTTCGGCTCGAACTCACCGCTCGACTCAACGAGCCACCATTTCCGCCTTTCGGTAGAGTCCGCAGAACTGTTCCCAGGTACTTCATCGGCGAGGATATCTTGCAATACCTGTGTGAGCTGTCCCGAGTGCCCCGCGATTTCAAGTATAGATGACGGCGGTACTCGAAGATCCTATGGATCGTTAATCGTCAGTCGACAGTTGAGATTCGGGAACGAGGACTACGATCACTCACCTCGATTCGCTCCGCTAATCTATCTGCTACTTCCTCCCGCAGGTAGTCGACAATCCTGGCAGGGTCTTCCGGCTGGTCAGCGCTTCCTGACGAAGCCCCAGTAGACGCGCTGCCGGCTTGTCTTATCCTCAGAATGGCTCGATCTCGCTGTCGCGATTTAGACGGTTCGTCGAATACCTCATAAGGCGTCGTGGGTGGAGGGGTATGAGGTGATAGCGTAGCGTACGATCGTGGTGAACATACTGCTCTTCGTACTGGTAGTCGAGCAAGTGATGCAGCCCCTAAGCGTTGTGATATAGTCGACCGCATCTTTGTACCGAGTGATGGATATAGCAAAGTCAAGAAGTCATAGTGCAGACACTCAAAGTTCGATGATGGTGGATCAGAGTGAACATCCTCCACCGCGCGCTCGATCACGGCAACAATTTTCACCATCATTTCCTGCAGCAATTCACAGGCTTATACAGAAACGTCAATAGAGCTGAGCTGAATACGCTGCACGAGATCCGCTCAGACACCAAAGACGCATGTGCAATGAAAGGGCGCGCGATCAAGCAGACGCATCCATCCCTCGTGTAAAAAGTACAGAACCAGACAATGTCTACTCCTTGACCTCCTCCTCGCGCTCGACCTCGGTGATACCCTGCCTCTTCTCCGCCAGCCTCTGGGCCTTCCTCTCGCGCATGGCCTTGTTCTTGACACGGCGAGCCTCTTGCTGGTCGGCGAGGTGCTTGGTTCGGATCTTCTCGGCCTTGGCCTTGTGGATGTGCTCCATCAAGACACGCTTGTTCTTGAATCGGTTACCCTTGGCCTCGAGGTAAAGGGTGTGGTAGCTACGGCGTACGTCAGACGAAAGTTCTCCTGTGCACGTCGATGCGGGAAGCAACTTACAGGTGCTTGTCGATCTTGCCTCCCTCTCGGTACTTCTTCAACAAACGCCTCAAAACACGCATCCTCCTGAGCCATTGGACTTTGGTGGGGAAACGAGCCTCGGCGGTACCCTTTCTCTTACCGGTACCGGTGTGACGACCAAGACGCTTGGCGGCGTGGAGGTCCCTTGTGCGGGCACGAGAGTGGATGACGGTGGGCTTGATGATGCTGCGGAAGAACAGGGGATGTCAGATGGGAATACCGATAACCATAAGCGTCACACTTACATGTGACCGTCCTTGAGGAGCTTCCTCACACCGGAACGAGAGTTAGCCTGGCTGATCTCGGCGGCCTCCTGGGGGTCGAGCCAGACTAAGAAGGAAATGTGGGTCAGTCCACATTCTCATCGTCTCTTCGTCACTCCTCGGATCCGACAAAACACATTCCCATGCTGTCCGTGGTTCTCCTCCCTCTTGCATCCCCAGTGGCTCCTCTCCGATACTCGAGCTCACTGTCCGCCGTGGGTCTCGCTACTCCATCCAGCGACTCCCGTGCACCAACATCCCTAACTTCTGCGCGATCGGACCGTCCTCTGCGCCACCATTATTGATCGACATGAACTCACTCTTTCGCATACCAACGCCGGCGACGGCGGAGGCAAGCCTCTTCTGTTGCTTGAGGTTGACCATTGCGGGAATCGAAGAAGGTTCGTGATGGGTCTTGATGTACGAAGAAGCACTATAAAGGATGTCAATACGATAATGAACGAGAGAGTGCAACGGGTACGCAGAGAGTGAGAGTGAGTGAGCAGCAGAGACAGCAGAGAGAGCCGTACGCTGTGTGTGACACTGGGCCAATCCAAAACGGGGGGGCAAATGCAGAGCCTGTCGGTATTATGATAATGCCGCTGGCTACCAGAAAAGCGCGAGCCCTTTTCACCCATTGTGGCAATCCACAGCAGGTGGAACCTGGAAGTGGCAGGTCGGATTTAAGCTGGATGAACTATTTCGGTGCGTTTTAACTCCGAATATACCGTTCAGAGGCATTGGGCATGTTCAACTCATAAGCAAATGCAGCAATGTCTCGGATCTCCAGGGATCCTGTCGAATCTAACGTTTGTCTTGAGGACTCTAGTGAGGATCCGAATGCTTATGACGAAGTCTGAGAAAAGACGATCCCTTAAATTTATAGCACAAGATCAGTATAGAGGCCCTAGTGAAGCTACAGTATTCCTCACACAACGCGTCTGTCAAGCTTTACTGGAACGGACGTATATTAGAACCAAGATCTCCATCGCATTCAAGTAACATATGCACTTGTCCCACTCCCATCTGACACCACAACATACAACCGCTCGTCTCTGCAATTTGACGATACGCTTGCTCGTCCACTCTCTCATGATGAAATGTCCATTCATGTTCAATCGTAATAGATCGTTCCATACACGTCGACTATAGCTACAAGTTCGTACTACTGATTCCGCCACTGCATTCTTTGTCAGCTACTTACAGCGCGGTCAAATACTCACAATTCCCGTCAAGCCGTGATAGGCTACTTTGACCCCACCGCTTCTGAAGCTTTCCCAACCTAAACCGAACCGCCACACGCCATACTTATGCTTGGCCCGAGTCAGGTCAGTGCCGAGTGACCTCACATGCGCCATAAGCTTCGATATAGCCTTCTCATGAGCGTGGAAAGCTTCCTCTTGCAGTACTCTACAACGGTCTCAGCATTCATGATAGTGACAATGAGCGGTACTCACATGACGTCGCCCAGGCGGATCGGACCTCTAAGACACCGAAGGTCTTCAGCCGTTACGCCGTACTGCACAAGCAGATATCGAAGGACAGCATCGGTACTGCAGCAATGTCAGCTATGTGTCCCTCCTCGCCAGTTTGTAAACTCACAATGGCCCTGGTCCGGTGAGCTCAAGCTGGAAATATGTCAGCCCTGCTCGCAACAAGTCGACCTACAGGATCAAGATTGGAGACTCCGCCGCTATCGACGAGTTGCGAGATAGTCGCCAAGGTGTCGAGCATTATGGGGTGGAATGGCTTGGACTAGATTAGAAGGATTAGGGCAGGTTCATATCGTAGCTTGGAACACTCACAACAAGCAAATTTTGAACGATTTGAAGACCTCTTGGAAAACAGCAATCGGACCACGAACGGCGAAGTCTCCAGGGCGCCCACAAGGGCCACATACGGATGTTGCGACCAATACAACTGTCCCATTCTATCGCAAGGATGATGGAAATGTCGGGATTCAGGATGGACGAGGGGTCGTCGGGTTTGGTGACGGGAGCACGGCGGGACAGATAGTTGTAAGGAGGTATGTAGCTGAGGTTATTGGGAGGACTGGTATACAAGTGCGGGGTATCTTTCATGTCTCGCGGATTGAGGCGGTCTTTTGCAGGAGACGACTGTTGTGATACAGCGCTGTCGATCAGGGGTATCAGGTATTGTAGGTCGGGATGGATGCCGGATTGAGCGTTCAGACCCCACAGGTATGGGTGGGAGATAGGCTGCACAGAGCGTCAGCGAAAGCCGTTATTGTCTGACCCACCATTGTGTCCGAATCTGAGTACATCCCGCCTTCAACGAACATGGAGACGTAGCTGGGAACGTCAGTAAAGCATTAAGCATATGATTACTCACCGAAACAGATCTGCTCGCAGGACACCCTTGTCCAGTCTTCCCCACAGCTTCGCCCATTGGCCCTCGCCCAAGATCCCCCTACTGATCTTCTCTGCTGTCCATGTGGACATCCAATTGTCCAATCCATCATCGTCCGTGACGGTAACATCCCACGACTGACCTTTGCGAGCTGGGACGAGGTAATCGGCGTCGGTGCCAGGAGAGAGTCGATTGTACAAGGAGGTGGAAAGAGGAAGTGGGAGCAGTTTGTGCCAGAGATCAAAGCCTTCCTCTACTCCGCGCAAGCCGTGTGGATGAGTTGACCATACTTTGGCAGGAAAGGTGTATGGACGACTACGAGGAGGCTGTCGGCGGATTAGGTCTTTGAGGGAGTTGCGAGCGCCAGTCTGCACGTGCTCTGGGGCGTGTCGGAGATATTCGTCGACAAAAGTCCGAAGTCTTTGTACGTATGTATTGAGCGACGGGTCGAAGGTTGCTGTACCATCTGGAAGGAATTGGGGTGATCGCAATTTGACAGCTTGGGCCGTACCGTTGAAACCCCTGCTGTCGAGGTGGTCGAGCCTGACTTGCTCGTATGTGTTGACCAGCTCGGTGAGCGGCGCGGTGGAGAGTCTCGCGCGATCCTCGGGACTGCTGGCTATCGTCACGTGGTGCAATGAGTGAAAGGAGAACGAGAGGTAGAAGACTATCGCGAAAAAGACGAGGAGCAGTTTTGCCGGCGTCGCGACGCGCAGGTTGCGAGGGACAACGGGAAAATTTGGCAGCATGGCGTATTGGCTTCGATGGACATGAGGCCGCCAGCGTCTCTTGTCCGGGCCGGAGGATGCTATGGAGCTTTTGATCAACGACGCCGACGGCCTTTTCTGAAGAGGCTAGATGATGAAGAGTTAGCGAGTGCGTGCGGTGTAATGCTCCTGATCAGTCAGGGATAACAAGATCAAACGTAACCGCGATATCCGCAGTTCAACCTGAAACCCTTTTATGCATCGTTATGGCACTAACTATTATACTTGATTGCCATATCCTACTCTACCTAGTTTGGTCCTTGGGACTGCAAAGCCAGCAGCTTGATCACTTGCACTTCGCCATCGGCGAGACCTTTCACTGCGAGGTATAATGCGTGAACACAGCTCCTATGACAGCGGCGCAGATAGACACTCACTGAACCAGGTCCGGTAATACTGTTCGTCACTGCTGACAATCTTGTTGTCCATCGCGGCGAGAGCGTCAGAGATGAATTGACCGGTAAAACCTAATGCATCAGCGCTGCACAGCATTAGTGCACTCACCAAGACGAGAGTTGCTGAACGTCGCGAAAGTCTTGGCTGCTTTCCAGCCATCGGAATACCCTTTGGCGATCGCTGCTTGTTCAGGGGTGTACATGACATTCTGCTCATTGTTGTCGCCGTCCCGTTTGACAGGCTTGGCGAGTGTCCGAGCGCTTGCGCGGTGGTGTCGAGCGACGAAACGTTGACGGTTGAGTGAGGTTGATAAGAGGAACGCCCGCTGGGGAAGTGACGTCAACGACAATGATCGACGGCGAGCACCTTTGTTCTGCAGCTGCATCCTTGATGAAGGGACTGTGGCGTCGTTCATCGTTGGGTCGACCAGAGCAGCACTCTCCGAGGGTGTTGAAATTGAAGATTGGCTTGGCAACGGTGAGGCGGAAGCGGAAGTGGAGCTAGAAGCTGCTGATGAGGAAGGAGGGGCGTTATGCGGGACGCGATCATACTCGGTCGTAGCAAGCGCTTCAGTGACCTGATCAAACTCTGAATCGCTAGCTCCGATAGCCGCAAGCCAGTCATCAGTAGCTGGAGGGGAGTAGTCGCTCGAGCCGGATGGGGAAGAAGTACCGAAAGATAGGAACGACGTGTCAGTTGTGGTTGTATCGTCTGATTGCGACGAGGCCGAACCGCCTTGGATGGCTTGGATGGTAGAATTGGGGTAGGAGAAGAATGTTGTTGGGAGGGTATTGCCAACGGCCGAGGTAAAGCACCAGTTCATGTCTGACGCGCAGCCTTCGGTCTTGTAGCCTAGAACGAAATGAGCGACTTTTCCCCTCGATAGCGTGGCACCGACTCACTCCAGAAACTGTATCCAGCGGTGGCATTGGCGTAACTCTCCATCTGGCCAGTACAGAACTGGCGTCTGTCCGACGCCGGATCGGTCGAGGTCGAGAGCGCTTGTTGAGACAGAGCGCAGGAGAACTCGTCAACGACGATATTGCGTCTTTCTTCTGTAGCTGCAGATATCATCTGCTGGGACAATGATCCTTGAGCGGGCTGGAGGGTGGAGATCAACTGCGATGCTGGCGTAGCTTGCGAGTTGGCATCGCCGAACACGAAGTCTATCTATTAGCGTGTATCAGACACTGACGCGACTCACAAGAATGGTGGTCGAGGACGACGAAATCCTGGCGAGTGGAGACGTAGTCGGCGAATCGGCTCATATCGAACGCGTCGTTGATGCTGTTCGTCAGCGCAGTCGTGAAAGACAGACTCACTAGAAGGGGAAGGCAGCGGCTTCAGGCGAAACTTGACGGAGGGTAGTCAACACCTGAGTGTAGAATGCAGGCAGGCTGTCGACGTTGCTGGGTTCGTTGAGGATTTGTATCCCGACAACATTGTTGACTTTGACTAGTTGCTGCGTGAGGTAAGTGAGGACATTGAGGGTGAGTTGGATGTTGGTCGGGTTGTCGAAAAGGTTTTGTTGGCCGTCAGAAACACCAGAATGCGCTTGACCGTTCTGGCTTCCAGGCGCACCTGATCGACAAAGTACATTTTTAGCTGACTATTTCAGACAGTGACACCGGTGCGCCTTACCGTGGAGATCGACGAGGACGCCGAGGCCGTACTTCGCTGCCCAGTTTATCGCTCTGACTACGCGAGGCCACGAGTTGACATATGCGCTAGCGACGGACTCGAACGGCGTGCCTTGGCAGTATACTGGGCCGACTGACCAGCTGTGCGATGGCAGGTCATTCAGTGCGGGATTACAGGTATCTGATGGAGGCACTTACAAGCCGATAGGCAGACGGACAGTGTTGATACCGATACTAGCCAGGTACTGGAAATCGCTCTCGGTGATCCATTCGTCCCAATGGCGCTCCAGTACTTGCCGGGCATTATCGACGCTGCCCCAGCCATTCGCTACGTCCAGCTCGGCCTGCTTGTTCCCCGCCGCGCAGGAGAACAAGGACGGGTTCATCCATTGTTCCTGCACGAACCACGAGCCGAGATTCACCGATTGTTGTTGGCGATATCTATAGATCAGAGCTTGACTCGCGTCGTACGCGTCGAATGGTTCGAGCGTTACTGCCGCTGGAGGAGAGTAGGGCGAGAATGAACATGCATCTGCGTCCGCAGTGGACACTGAGCCTGAGCCGGAGCTCGAGCCATCATCTGCGCTGCTGGCGTTGGCGTTGGCAGTCCCGAAAGTGGTGGTCGAGTTCGTGTCGGTAATGTTGCTTGACGCAGCAGAGAGGTCGGTACCATTAACTTGCACACTGGCAGCAGCGATCAACCCGGTACCACCGCCTAGCACGCCATTCAACGCGCCACTCCCAGCAGCAGAGCCAATGACATTACCGGCAGAGTCAAGGAGTCCGCCCGCTACTTGCCCAACGAGGGGAATGGGCTTGGCGATGGACGAGACGAGGCCGAGCGTCGCGAGCACTTTTTGTAAGTCGATCAGGACCATTTTGAATTCACACGCGTAGATTTTAGTTGTTTTGATTGTTTTTGGGAGGTTTTGGTCGTTGGTCGTCGAAAGAATGTGCGAATAGAGACCTGCTCCAAAGTTGGATTTATAGATTAATACAAGGGCGAAAAGAAAGCGAGCACGTCCAGACGTGTCGGTACGAACGAAGGCGGAAGTGAGAAGGGGGTTGGGCCTCGAAAGAGGTTTTTGAAGCGAGTGAATGAGTGAGGGTGAAGAATGTCCATCGTGTAACTCGAATGTCCTGCTTATATAGTAGTCGTCTACTGCATGACGAGCTAGACCAACAAACACAATGTAGCACAAAGGCGAAAAGATGGCAGCGCCACGTCTCGGACGAGTACATCAATTCCAATGTGTACCGAGCTGTATAGACCAAACAGCCTCACAAGGATCGTCGTCAGCCACTGCCTCAGTCCAAGACACCGCCACCGCCACATCGCTCTTTACCCCTCGTAACGTATGGTTGACATGTGCAAATGGGAATACGGCGTGGCTGATCTGGTTCATGCATATGTCACGACCAAGAACATGCTGCTTGTTGATTATGCGTGCGCACAAGTCGCTCTTCGTCACACTATCCCTGAAATCCTCACTCCTCTTCCTCTGCTTTGACCTCCTCTCTGACCTCCGCAGGCGCGGGCGCAGGCTTGGCCTTCTTCTTGGGTCGGTCTGCGTCTGCTTCTGATTTGCGCTTAGTCTTTGTCTTCGCCTTGGTAGGCACTGGAGATGATTCGTGCTGCGAGCGACGATTTCAGCACACGTGCTGATCTCTGGCGCGACAACTCACCACCATCTTCCCGTGGATCTCCATGAGCTTCGAGTAGTTGACGCCTTGTCTTGGCCAGAAGAACGACGCGAAACTAGAGTCGGGTCAGCGTGGCCGCCGAATCTACTATGGTCGCACTCACACCCAACAGTGTTTCCTCCATTTGGACCCGTCCAGACCTGCTGCTTGTTTATCTGAGCAGATCTGATCAATCTGCGCTCCAATGCCCGCAAGACATTCCTTCAACGCGACGATCTTCTCCTCCCTTCCAAGATTGTCCGTGCCAGATTTGAGCTTTTTCTGAAGCACCTCGTCAGCGTACAGCTCAACCTATAAATCTATGATCCGCATGACCTACCAGGTGCTTCTTAGCAGGCCGGAGCAACTCTTTGACCGCATCCTCGTCCATCGACTCGCTGAGCATTGATCAGCCTACGCCTTTCTCGCACAACTCACTAGCTGGAGTCCTCTTCCGAGTCGGTGTACTCGGGCGTCTTTCGCCTCTTGACTTTACTGTCTTTGCCGTTAGCGACGGGAGTGGATCTCGATGGCCCAGCGATGGCCGGGAGGGGAGGATGCTCGTAGCCAAAGCCTTCTTTCGCAGGCATACTAGCAATGAGTTCTTGTTGCTCCACCAACATCCGCCGGTTCTCCTCGTATTCACGGATCAGTCCGCACAGGTAATCTCCACGACGAACGAGGTGTATAGGGCCGGGAATGCCGGGTTTGGGCGCTCCAGGTTCCGCTTTGGCCGACTTGGGATCTTCGAGGAATATCTTCGATGCAAGCTCGAGCGAGGGATCCTAGTAACGTCAGCTTATGACGATGCACGCGGGGCTCACCTGTGTCATCTGCTCCCAACTGCCGAAACCATGACGCCAAATGCCGATGAGCAGGTGCGCGTCATCTTCCGCGTTCCATTCGACGGTCCAGTTCATGGTCGGTTTCAGCGAGTCGTGAGGGATGCGGTATGAGGTGGTCTCGTCGATACGTTTGAAGTGCTCAACCAACGCCTTCAGCTCATAGTATCGCGCAACAACGGTCTCAGCGTTGATAGCGGGAACGTTTTTGTATGTGAACAAGATGGCCTTTTGTCGCAGAGATGAACTAATAGGTTCGCCCTTCTCTTGCAGATCTCGAATCAAGTCTTTGTGCGCCGTAACAGCCGCTTCCGCTTGCGTGATGATATCTTCGCAGGTTTGGATGATGATGACGCGGTTCTTGGCTTCCAGTTTGGCCTCTTTGACGATTGGTTCGTACCGCATGCGGATATCTCCCCATTTTTGAATGCCACGGATCAGAACTCGTAGATCGCGTTCTACAACATCAGCGCCGCGCATGCAGTTTATTACTCACCCTTGAGCTCCAAAGCGCGCTGAGCATTGGATTTGCGCGGCAATGCAGTAGTCTTGCCCTTCTTATCGCTTGGCGAGCCGGGTTTGCTACTGCCTTCCAGGTCGTCATAGTCCATCCCTTCATATGTACCTGGAGCCTTCGCCGCCGCTCGCTTGCGCGACGTTGCAATAGCGAGATCGGACTTTTGAGCAGCCTTTTCCTCTTCTTCCGCTTTGGCGCGCTCGTCCACAGGGATAATATCGTCCCAGCTCAAGTCGTCAATGTCATTCTTGACATCTTGGATGGCAGCGAACTGGCTCAAGAAGCCCTCACCACCGAGCGACGTGCCACTGGGTTGAGCAGCGGCCTCCGTGTCGAATGCGTCGGCCTTGGTCAGGATGTCGTCTAGGTCCATCTCGTCAAGCTTCTTGCTTTGAGCCGACTCTTCCGTCTTGTACATGTTCTGTGCACCGAACTTGAGAATGGCTGAGAGTTCCTCCTTCGAGAAATCACCACCCTTGTCCTTAGGCGTAGCAGTGCCGTTGATATGGGCGCCGGTTGTGTCCATTTGGTTGATAATGGCGTATTCGAGGATCATCTTTCTCTTCGCCCTTTCCAAAATGTCCTCTTCGATTGTCCCCTTCGAGACGAAGCGGTAGATGCTGACATGACGTTGTTGGCCGATACGGTGAGCACGAGCCATCGCTTGAAGGTCATTTTGCGGGTTGTAGTCGGAGTCAAAGATAATTACGGTATCGGCGGTTTCGAGGTTGATACCCAGGCCACCAGCACGGGTGGAGAGCAGGAAGGCGAAATCGGGAGAGCCAGGTGCATTGAAGTGCTCAATCGACTTTTTGCGGATATCCGATGGGACCGTGCCGTCTAGACGCTGGAAAGTGTATGTCCTTGCAGTCATATAATCCGAGATGATATCCAGCAATCGGACCATCTGCGAGAAGATGAGCACACGGTGACCATCGGCCTTGAGTCTCGCGAGCAGTTTGTCGAGAAGAACCATCTTGCCCGAGTTCATGACGAGTGCGCGTAACGCTTCGCCAAGTGATTTACTCCGGTCTTCCGCACCATCAAACAAATACGGGTGATTTCTGTATATCAGCGTGGGAGGAACTCAGTGGACGTACGAGGCCTTCTTCAATTCCATGGCCACGTTCATAAGACTGATATGCTGGGTACCGCCTTTGCTGAGGACGGAGAAGTTCTGGCAAGTCAGTTATGAAATACACGTGTGGCGTACCTTTGTTAAAATGTCTAATTGTCAGCGCTGCCTTCATCATCTCCGACTCACTCTTGTAGTAATGCGTCTGCATTGCCGACATTTCTACCCGCAGAATCTTCTCAGACTTCGATGGAAGCTCCTTGATGACGTCCTTTTTCAGACGACGCAACATGAGTGTGCCGAGCTTCTCGTGCAGGTCCTTGATTTTAGACTCTTGGTCGGCGTCATTGAGATCGAAATCGTTGGCAAGTTGGACTGGGCATCAGCATTGTACGTCGCGCTACTCTTACATTTTTCAGGCATGAGGAAGTGCATCAGGGCGAGAAGTTCTGTCGATCAGCTATATTCGCCGAGCGCATGTCTCACCTTTCACGTTGTTTTGCAATGGAGTACCAGTGATCAAGAGCCTGTTGGCAGTGGAGAAACTCTTGAGTGCCTCGTACAATTGAGATTCGTGGTTTTTGAGACGGTGCGCCTGGGCGTAAGCTGATGCATCGGACTTGTAAACTCACCTCATCGACTTCCAAGCACTGCCACTTGATCTGCTGCAAGTCTTGCCTGTCCTTGAGGATAAACTCATAGGTCGTGAGGAGCACGTTGAAGCGAAGGTTTTTAATAGGTCCGAACTCGAATTGCCTGATGACCTGACGCGATCGGGCGGAACCCATATAGCAGATCACGTTGAGATCAGGTGCCCATACACGGAACTGCATCTGCCAAGCGGAGATAGTGGAGAGTGGTACGACCACGAGGAATGGTCCGAATTGGTTTTGCGTGTGATATAGCCAAGACAGGAAGGAGACGGATTGGACAGTTTTGCCCAGTCCCATCTAGACCAATCAGCAACAACATCCCGACACAAGGACCCACCTCATCCGCGAGAATGCCATTCTCCCCCTTTGACCATAGGTAGGCAAGCCAGTTGAGACCTGTCAGCTGGAAAGGCTTGAGAGCGCCGCCACATTTCAGATAATCCGGATCCTCGGGGATCTTCTGATATGTTGGACGGTTGTTGATGCCGTAGTTGATCGACTGCCCGGGGGTGGTATTACGAGACGATCGAGTATGGAAGTCATCGATTGCTGTCTGCGCGCCCTCGCAATCTTGTATCTCCTCGAATGTCTCCCAAGTACAGTCGGCGTATTGCAAGTTGTTCCACTTGCAGAAGAACAAGGTTACTCTCCCTTCATCACGCTTCTCCTCCTTCTCATCCAGCACTCTCTCGATCGTCTTGTAGCTTTCTTGCAAGTCCCGTATCCGCTCCTTGTCGATCTCGTACTGTTCGAGCTCCTCGCGTGACGGTTTCCAGGGTGCGTCCGGAGCCGGAGCATGGTACTGCTGGTCCAGTGTCCAGATCTTGGTGATGTAATTTTCCACCTTTTTGAATCCTTTGAAGGTTTTGAGGAACGGGTAGGTCTCGTCGGTGTTGTGGATGTGTGAGTAGTCTTTCCATTTGATGTGGAAGCGCTGATTGTTAGCCGTGCTTTAGCCCAAAGAGCTTACCAAGTTGACCTGCGGAACATCCGCCTCGTCGTCCTTGTGCGCTTCGTCTCTGTAGTGATACAACACTTGATCGATCTCATCTGCCGCTTCGGCTGCTTGTCAGCGCAAACTTGCCAAGTGCGACTCACCAGTCTCTGCTGCTGCGTAGTACTCCCCCTCGACATCACCCTCGCTCTCGAGACCATAGTCCACGTCTGCTTCATTATACGTGACGACTTTCTTCGCAGCGCCCCTCCGCCATGCACCGTCTGACTCGGAGTACGGTGTATCAGGTGTCGCGCGACCACCTCCGTTTTTGGCGAAGAACTTCTTCTTGTGCGACTTGTGAGCGTAGTCCTCGTCGGATTCTTCTTCTGACTTCTCCTTTCGCATCGGGAAACTCGCGGTAGCTGCCTGTCAGTGCGATCACGAGGCGAGAACGTACATTTCTTCTTCTTGACACCTCCCGAGTCCTGCCGCGGAGGCTTAGGCTTGGCAGCCTTCTTCTGGCCAAAGCTGGGATCGTCATAGTCTTCATCTTCATCCTCCTCCTCATCCATATCGTCGTCATCGTCGAACGGCTCTCCGTCGTCCTCTCCGTCAGCCTCGGACACCTCGTCTTCGCCTTCTGATCCTGAGGGCTATAAATGGGTTAGCGACCTGTATGTTGAGCTGACTTACGTTGTGGCCATTGTGATACGTTACAGGACCGTCATCTTCGCTACCTTCTGCGTCGTCATCATCTGCTGGCTCGGGCGTCAGGTCGTCCGATGGTGTAGGTGGTGCAGCCGCTGCAGGCATGTGCAACTTGATTTTCGGACCGGACGAAGGGGGTTTCGATGATGGCTAGAATATGGTTATTTCACGTTGAAAGGTGCAGACTCACGGCTGACGGCGCTCGCAAATCGATGTCCATAGGCGAACCATTCTCCGTTGACGGCGCCAGCATAGAAGAGGGAAGGTGCTGCTGTGTGACAGGGGGAAGAGCCGTGGAAGGCTCGGTAGGACGAGACGTGAATGATGGGTTCATCGTGCTGAGTACGAGCTGAAAGAGATGATGTCAGCTTCGACATTCCATCTATACATCAACACTTGGCAGCGCGCTCCGTGAATGATGATCCGGTTCGATAGAGTTGACACAAGTCCGCAAGCAGAGTCGCAGAGTCGCCCGTAAGGTGCAAGGAAGGAAGGTGTAGCTTGGTGAAAGTCGCCTCTCCATCAAGTCATGTTCTCGAACGCGCAGACGCGTCTTGACCTCTTCACATCCAGCTTACTTCCTTTGGCGATCTGCGAGTACCGCTCGGCGCCCATTGACACGAGACCACCATGTCTGTCAAAGCTCAATGCCAAGAACGGTCCCAACTCGTATGCCGCTCCTCGTTACCACGACGGGTGAAAATACACTCCGTCATTGACACTCACCTAGTCTCTCCCGCCTGATGTCTCGCTTTACGCTGCCAGGCAGCTGCTATCGTATATGTGGAAAGCAATGGACGCCCGCCGGTCGGTCGCTCGTCGGTGTAAGCTATCAGAGGGGACCGGAGCTTGTAGGATGTGGTCGCCGGCGCTGCCGTGTGGTGATTTTGCCTGCTGGGTATCTACTGTATGCTCTTTTTACACAATTGCTGCTGATGCGGAATTGTATGCAGTGGATGATAGTGGACGACGACGACGAGCTAGATGCATGCAATGGTGGGATGACTGGTTGTTTTTCCCTTGGTGTACGTTGCCCCTGAACTCTGCTCTGCCATTGCTGTTGCTGCCGAGTGCCCCCGTTTTACCGTTGGAAATGTGGGCTACGCCGCTTCTCTCGCTTCTCACGCGCGCCTCAACCCCGTCGTCACCATTTGATCCACTTTCGCCGCCACTCCCCACTCCCCTTGCCCAATCCCAGTCACCTCCAATCACAATCAATCATATTTATTATACCTCATTCAGATAATACCGCTCATCACTTTCTCTCCTTTTCTCCCCGGCTCGTGCTGCGCTGGACCTGCGCATACATTCTGCATTGATCACTGCTCGAGTACTCGACATACGCCGCTGCATTGCCTTGGCAGCTTGGTAGGCAGGGTCAGCGCATATCCGAGAGAAACCCGCTCTTCGTCTCGTGGTCTATCTTTGATACGCCTGCATTCGATTGTCGGATATAATGCTTTACCACTTGATGCATGTCCGAGTCTCGTTTCAGCATCAATGTCGTGCAATGAGGAGGTTCACTGCTACCGTCAAGTTAGATCCCCAAACACTGATTACATAATACACGTTGTTTGTCGCATATGTCAGCCTATGCGATCAGCTCAATCATTACAGTCTTGTCATGACAACTCCCCACAAAGACGGCAGACGTCGTAGACCAGCGCGACTTCTCGGTCCATGTATTCTGTTGCGAGCGAAATCTTATGCACCGGAGAGAGGCTTGACTGTGGCAAGGTTTGAGTTTGTTTGGCGCGCTTGGGCGTTTTCTCGAGTCTGTCGAGCTTGTGGAGCAAAAGTATCCCTCCGAATGTGTCCGGAGCGACGGGCAGTCATTTCGATGTCGTGAATGCAGACAACGGGCTGACGGTCCGAATATGGTGTGATCGCTCCTCGTATCTGATTCGGAAACGCGCTGCCTCTCTCTCTGCTAGGTGAATGAAGCGAGTGAGCCTTGAGCCAAAGAGAGAATTCGGATTGTGGCACGTGGTTTGGTTATTATCTGGAATCGCCGCTTTGATTGCGCCATCTCTCGTTGTATTCCGGTTTACGCTCTTCTTTTTTTTTCCAGATCCAATAGCATCGAGCATATACCACATTGACCGTTTACCAAACAATTTCACCGCTTCGATCTCATCGTCTCAGCAGATCGCATCGATCTTGTATCATCTCTACTTCTCTTTCCACCTGTACACTATCCATACCACCCCCATCGTCCCCTCTACAAAAGCATCTACTTGACAAGGTTAGTCACCATGCTGCACGTCGCGCAAGTGCCATTTCGCTGACCACCACTACTACAGATGCCCCTGCTCTCAGCCATCGCCAAGCTCCCGGCGACAGGTTTCCACCATCCTATCCCCCACGCGCCCGAATCCTCCACCAAGCTCAACCCCTACCTCCCATTACCTCAAACAGAAGGCACCGCTGTCCTCTTCACCAACCACACCTTTCTCCCTTCTCTCCCCACATCATCCTTGCGCCGTGCGGTCATCGTCATTCTCGATGCGGATGAGCTCGTCCCTCCACGAGCAAGCAAGAGCGTGTCATTGGTCAGTCGATTCCCTCAAGAAGCCTACGATCACGCCCTTTTGGCTCTGCGATTAGCACGAGATGAGGATGCGGTGGTCTACCACTTCCTTGCGCACGGATTGGAAGGATTAGTGCAGCAGATCGACGATGTCGAGGCATGGCTTCACGACCCCTCGGGCACACCGAACCTCCCGAGCAGTTCCGAGGACACCGCACCTTCTGCCGAGGAACGGTTACTAGCCGCCTACGAAGCCGCCAGTCTCTCCCTTCTCAAGCTCACCCGCAGGGCTCAACGCCAGTTCGTTCACCACCGAGCTGAGTCATCGAGACTCATAGTCAACTACCTTCCCATGACACTCGAAGACGAGGAGAATGTCATCGACGTCGTCCTCGCCACTCCTGCCCCCAAGGACAAGCTGCGATCTTCGCTATCTGGCGTCGATGAAGTAGTTGTCGTTGAAGGTGGCGATGGCAAATACGGTGCCGGTTGGGCGGCGGTCGTCGATGCACTGGAAGACTCTTCGGTGACAATCCGGTCCGTGCTTGTTGCCGGCCCAGTGAGCACCTCCGAGATCCACTCTGCACTTGCGAACACCGCTCCGGTCACGCGCATCGGAAAGCGTACCACCCAATCTATCCCTTCCAGCTCAGTTGTCATTCCCGCTCCCGAGTCGACCTACACCGATCTGCTCGAGACTTCACCATCACCTCTGGAGATCCTCAACGACCCGGCGCATCTTGCCGCCAACGAGTCAACCTCCCCTCTATATGCTTTCGGAAAAGCGGTCGCTATCCGTCAGGAACGCGCGCAGCTCGTCGACTCGGTGAAGAAGGTTCTTAAATCACCCGAGACTACCAAGGAGGTCCACGATGCGCTCTCTGCATGGTTGCTTGTGCGTGATGAGGAAGGCGGCTCCGCTGCAGGCAAGCGAGTGGAGGAGGCCATTGGCGCGGGCAAGGGTGTTCTTGCGCAGATCGTCGCACTTGGGCAAAAGGGCCACTGGGCCAAGAGATCACTCTGGATCGTCATCTCCAATGCATGGGCAGTGGATCTCGCCTCTTCGGGTCTCCACCATGCGCTCGCTTCCGGCCTCGACATCAACCTCCTTGTCTACGAGACCGCACCATCACCTTTCTCACCCAATGCCCCTGCTCAACTTCCCAAAGACCGCAAAAAGGACCTCGCCCTGTATGCCATGAACATGGGAGATGTATACGTCGCTTCCGTTGCCGTCTACGCAGACTATGCCGGTGTCATCAACGCTATGCGAGAGGCCGAGGCCTACTCTGGTCCCGGTCTCGTCTTGGCCTACCTCCCCTACGGCGAGAAGGCAGACGGCGACGCGGTGTCCGCCAACGAGCGTGCTGGACCTCTCGAGCGCCTGCGTGAGACCAAGCGTGCCGTGTCAGGTGGCTGGTGGCCCATGTTCCGGTGGAACCCGTCGGTCGAAGACGACAGCAAACGGTTTATTCTCGACTCATCGCACGTCAAGGCTGCGCTATCTGAATTCCTCGACCGTCAATCACACCTCTCTCAACTCACTCTTGCCACCCCTGCCATCGACGCGAGTGTCACCTCTTCGATCGGTACAGACCTTGTTGCCGCTCGCAAAGAAAAGGCACGCAAGGCATACGACGCATTGCTCAACTCGCTCGACGGCCCAGGCTTGCTCATTCTCTACGCAAGTGACGGTGGCAACGCCGAAAAGGTCGCCAAGCGACTGCTCGGTCGTGCCAAGATGCGAGGTGTCGGTGCGGTCCTGCGTATTCTCGATGAGATCGCTCCTTCCATCGTTGACTCATTGAGCGAGGAGAAGAACGTGCTCGTGCTCACCTCCACAGCTGGTCAGGGTGAAGCACCTCAAAACGGTCGAGAGTTCCACAAAGCTCTCGGCAAGCTCTCCCACTCGGACAAGCTCGCCGAGACCAAGATAACTGTCTTCGGTATGGGTGACTCGCACTACTGGCCTCGTCCCGAGGACGCTGGTTACTATAACAAGCCCGCCAAAGACTTCTTCCCCAAACTCCTCTCTCTTGGTGCTCAGGAGCTCTGCCCCTTGGGTCTCGGTGACGACTCTGACCCAGACGGCTACCAGACTGGCTACAAGCCTTTCGAGGCGAGCCTCTGGCGTGCTCTTGGCGTAGACAGCGTCGAAGTAGCAGAGGAGAAGGAGGAGACCGTCGCAAACGAGCACATCAAGATTGCTAGTGACTATTTGCGCGGAACAATCTTGGAGGGCCTCGCGGACAAGTCCACAGGCGCTATCGGCGCGAGCGATGCGCAGTTGACCAAGTTCCACGGAACATACATGCAGGTCAGTAGCGTGATTTATGCAGGTGTGACCAAGCTGATTTTTTCATAGGACGACCGCGATATCCGCGAGTCTCTCAAGGCTCAGGGTCTCGAACCCGCCTACTCTTTCATGATCCGAGTCCGTCTGCCCGGAGGTGTCTGCACCCCCGAGCAGTGGCTTGCGATGGACCGCATCTCCGACGAGCACGGCAACGGTACCTTCAAGTTGACTACTCGACAGACCTTCCAATTCCATGGTATCGTCAAGGCCCACTTGAAGAAGGCCATGCAAGCGATCAACCGAAGCTTGCTTGATACCATCGCCGCATGTGGTGATGTCAACCGAAACGTGCAGTGTACCGTCAACCCTGCGTTCTCGACATTACACCAAACCGTCTACGACTTCTCGAAAGCCTTGTCCGAGCACCTCCTCCCCTCTACCAATGCTTACCACGAGATCTGGCTTGACAAGAAGAAGGTCGGTGGTGACGCTGTGCAATCCCTCGACTCCGAGCCTCTCTACGGCCCATACTACCTCCCACGTAAATTCAAGATCGCAGTGGCCATTCCACCAGACAACGCAGTCGATGTCTTCACCAACGACGTTGGCTTCATCGCCATCGTGGAGAACGACCAGATCGTTGGCTACAACGTCAGCGTAGGAGGAGGTATGGGTGTGACCCACGGTAACAAGAAAACATATCCTCGTCTCGGAGATGTTATCGGATTCGTCACCCCAGAAGAGGGATGCAAGGTCGCCGAGGCTATCATGCTCACACAGCGTGATCACGGTAACCGTCAGGACAGGAAGAACGCCGTAAGTCGATACTTCACTCATTTATGGACTTGGCTAACCCGCCTCGCAGCGTCTGAAATACACGGTCGACCGCCTTGGTCTCCCCAAATTCAAGTCGGAAGTCGAGAGCCGATTTGGCAAGACTCTCGCTCCTGCCCGACCTTTCGAGTTCAAGTCCAACTTGGACAACTACGGCTGGGAGAAGGGTGCCGACGGCCGATGGCATTTCACCATGTTCATCGAGAACGGCCGTATCGAGGACTCGTCTCGTCACCAGTTCAAGGCGGGTCTGCGCGAGGTCGCTTCGGCACACAAGGGTCAATTTAGACTCACCGCCAACCAGCATTTGATTTTGGCCAACGTCGAGGAGCACGACTTGGAAGAGGTCAAGCGGATAATGGCTAAATGGGGTTTGGACAATGTCGACCACTCCGCCGTGCGATTGTCCAGTTCGGCTTGTGTCGCCTTCCCCACATGTGGTTTGGCCATGGCCGAGAGTGAACGATATCTGCCATTGTTGATTGACAAGGTGGAGAAGATCTGCGAAGAAGCCGGTGTGAGAAACGATGATCTGGTCATGAGAATGACCGGATGCCCTAACGGGTGAGTAGGCATGCCTGCGCGTTGTTAGCTCTCGCTGACATCACTGTAGTTGTGCACGACCATGGGCGGCCGAAGTGGCTTTCGTCGGCAAAGCGCCAGGCAGCTACATGGTAAGTCTACTGTGTAACTCTCATGCGGACCCCGCTGATGCAATGTACAGATGATGTTGGGTGGAAACCACACTGGAACACGGCTGAACAAGCCATTCCTCGAGTCGGCGACCGAGCCCGAGATCCTCGCGGTGTTGAAGCCGATGATCAAGCGATGGGCATTGGAGAGGCACGATGGCGAGCGATTCGGCGATTTCACTGTGCGAGCAGGGTACATCAAGCCCACATTGCAAGGCAAGGAGTTCTGGGACAATGGATTCCCTTCTGCCCCCGCGCCCGCTCTGACAGCATGATTATGGTGTCGTGTCAATCTTCTTGAGGTTTGGGTAGGACAGAACGGACGGAACGAGGAACGGACGGATAGTGTTCAATGTACATAATTATATCTTGACATCGCATATGCATGGTTATACTCGGACCCTGCACCTAGCGACTCAGCGACGCCATTGTGATCTAGAGTGATGCTGGACTCTCGTAGCCCTTCCCAGAGCCTGTCTGACCCATGACACCAGCCTTCTCCGTCAACCTGTGCGATTCCTCGTCCTCGTCCTCGTCTCCTGTTGAGGACATGGCGAATCCCGGATCAGGGATGAAGTGGAGTGCTATGGTCATCAAGACTAGGAGTAGGAGCGCGAAGATACCCAGCGCTATAGTTGCTGTCGAAGTGCAAGTGTCAGTGGGAAGAGAGCTCGTACTGAAGAGAAGATGCACGTACATGAGTTGCTCATGGTTGTACCCGCCCTTGTCCTGTAGTTCACTCGCGCACGCGGTAGCTGGAATTGGGGTACTGGGCAGTGAGAGAGCGCGTGAGTGACGGCGTTCTTCTACGTTGTGTTGCACTTCTCATCGCTGGCAACCCGCTTTGAATACCACAGCCATATCTTGGTATGCAAAGCCGTTTATAGATAGACGGAGACGATGCAGAAAGGAGTGCATCTTCATACGCATATCCCATCCTGAGCCAAGCTGAAGACGAAATGCCACGTAGAAACGCCACTGGAGATCAAGTGAGATTTGATCCCGTTTTCAGCGACCAATCTCACCTCGCTGATTCCGTCTTCGTCCCTTGCTCTCGCTCCTGCAGTTGGTTGTTTTCCGATTTTGACACATTGCCTCATCCACCTCGATACCACATTCGTTGCTCTCTCTCAGTCTTTCCTCCACCTCGTCTATCGCACAGCAGAGCCAGCCGCCATGCCCGCTTACATAAAAAAAAACCAGTTCGTGAGTATCTTTCCAAACCTGCATGTCGCTCCAGCGGCGAACTAGCTCGCGGTCGATTATATGTCGACGTCAAAGTGGACATAGCTGATATCAAGTTTGTGTGTTTGGCGTATAGGGTATCTCCGGCATTACACCTGAGTGAGTATCGTCGACCATATTCATGTCGTACGAGCCGGATATCCGCGAGGAGATGGAGGAGAACGAAGGCAATGAGAGAGGAGAGATGATGAGTGTGCTGATCTTGTTGTATTCCTTCGCCCGATCCTTCGTGTTTGCCATCCATCTCAAAACTATTCACTCGCACGATCCCTCGACTGTCAATCGATCATGTCGCCCTCAATCAACGTATACTCCGTCTCGACGATGACGCTTGACGACATCCCACCTGTCTTCGCTCCTGACTGACCTCGATCTATCTTGGCTCAATCTCGATTGGCTACACCTAATAACCTCAATCGTGACGGCGACCGACCACAGGCGTCTTATGCAATGGCGATCCCCTCTCATCTTCTGGGGTGTTGCGGCTGGAGGCTTCGTCTCATTGTTCCTTAGCGATGTGCCTTTGTTCAAGAAGGATGTCTTGATCAAGATCCCTGTCGTGAGTGGTCTTCCTCGTCTTCCTCTGCACTCCTGCTATTGGGAACCTGTATCACACCGTGAAAGGAAATGGAGGGCTGAAGCTGATAGTGCGTTGTGACTACAGGTCGGCAACTACTTCATCGGTGCGTAATATTTCAAGCCATACCATTTTGTCAATGTTTTAGCTGACTTTGCATCGTATCTCTGCGTTCTTGCTCCTTACCAAACTGTACATCTACCACTGAATCTCTCTACACGCCCCCCTCGTTACTCCCACACAGACAAGACTCCCGACAGCGACAAGCCATTCTGATCGACTCGTCCTGGGTTGAATTTGGTCATGAGGGATTGTTCGGGGCAGTAGACAGATACACAGGGTTCGATGCATGCTCTACACATCTTCCGTGCTGGTCCCCCGTTGCTCGATTGCGCGATTGCAATGATTTCATACGAGTATCGACAAAACCCATGCGCTATACGTCAATATAAGACAGCCTTATGGCTGAATACTGTTAGGGGCCGGCGCACAACCGCCACTAGGAACAAATTCCGGGTATCTCCGAAGAGGTTATGGTTGAGTTCCTTAATCCACTCACCCACTTAAAAGCCAAGCCGCGTTTGCCACGCCGCGCCACTCTGGCTCTCTCTCACCTCGAGGTTGTAATCATGCCCGATCAAACGTCACCGTCGCCATTCACTCACTTCGCCCACTCTTCGCATTCACATCCACAATCAACATTGGTTCATATCGTACTACTCTCTACTAGACTCTCGAGATCAACCCTTTCTTCAACTACTCGGTGAGTCTTCGCCTCGACGCGTTCTGAGAATGGATGCGAAAAGTTGGTGAGACAAGATTGGGACGCGCGGAGCTTCGCCGGTGGCGGTGCGGGGCGGGGCGGAATGGCCGCGAAGCACGTCTGATCATATGGGTCTAACAATGACGTTCTGGAGTCATATGGGAGAATAGGGAGACTAGGACCGACTTTGATGAACGAATGCTGACGGATGCTTGCCTGCCTTTCTTTCTTCTACGCTATTGCGATACATGACGATTTGACGATTTAACATTCATCGACGCGACGGATCATGTCAATATTGCTTGACAACGTCTTCCTTCATATCTGGTGAGGCGGACATTATTCTGACCAAGGGGATCACATCCGCTTACGCCCTTTCTCAAGCAGCTATAATTCCCGGACTGCCCTCTCGCAATACTGTCATCATCATCAACCTCGTACACCGTTATCAGCACACCTAATTCACTAGTTCATTCACGATGTCTGCCCCAGAATACGACTATCTTTTCAAGGTGAGCGGCTCAGTCCGTCGTGTCACGCTACTGCGAAACCATTATTCTTGGAGCAAGCTAACGACTTTGTCTCCTGTACCTTCTTTTCGCCGGTCTCTGCTCGTCGTTTCGCTCCGCAGCTGCTGCTCATCGGAGACTCTGGTGTTGGCAAGTCCTGTTTGCTTCTGCGATTCGCAGACGACACCTATACCGAGAGCTACATCTCGACCATCGGAGTGAGTTGCAGTCTACTCTCCTTGGCATGCTTGCGCCTGTTACAGAGTCAAGCCGTGTGAGAAGATGACCCCCCGCTCACACAATCCCCAGGTCGACTTCAAGATCCGAACAATCGAGCTCGAGGGAAAGACCGTGAAGCTGCAAATCGTGCGTGTCGTTCACACCCGCGCACTCAGCGTAGCATGGGCCTAGCTGACCTAATCACTTTCGCTCTCACATCTCCAATATCTCCATGAACGATCTTTGCTCTCGCGCACATCTGGCCACGCTCGGTCCCATTTCATTTGGATTCACCGCTATCACGAAACACACATCTACTTCCGCTCATCTTGCCATCATCCCAATCATCTACCTGGCATCATCTGGACACTCATCTCCATCAATCTCTATTGATCACATCTTTATTTCGGAAACGGATATCTTGATGGCCTTATCTGCAATGGCGCTCGCTTGCTCTCCTGCCGGCTTATCATCTTCGCTCATCTCTACAATCATCTGTGACCCAATCTTTTGGACATCTGCCGTCAATCTCCTGGCATCTCACAACAAATCACAAAAAACACCTTCGACTCTGCTTGCGCTTTATTGCACATTCTTCGTGCAACTCAATGTGTTACCGGCGCTTCATCCATACCTGTCGACGAACATGGCACCACACACCCGTTATGTCCACGGTCTTTGGCCCCAACTACCACCTCCTATGCATTACGTCTGCATCATCTTCGACGCATTCGACTCCTTCCCCGATGATATATCGTCTGTTCACCATGGGTTTCCTCTCTCTTGGCCCATCTGGCATCGCAGTGGGACACTGCTGGTCAGGAGCGATTTAGGTGAGTTCCTCCTGTGGGGATCCAGTCTCGCGCTAAAGAATCATTCAGGACAATCACCTCATCTTACTACCGAGGCGCACACGGTATCATCGTTGTCTACGATGTTACCGACAGCGGTGAGTCTGCTTCATGTGACGATCGGAATTTGAGCTAAAGTCTCCCTTAGATACCTACACCAACGTCAAGCAATGGCTGCAAGAGATTGACCGTTATGCCGTCGAGGGTGTCAACAAGTTGCTCGTTGGCAACAAGTCTGATTTGGCGACAAAGAAGGTTGTTGAGTACGCCGCTGCCAAGGCGTTTGCGGACGAGTTGGGGATCCCATTCTTGGAGACATCCGCGAAGAACGCGACAAACGTTGAGCAGGCTTTCTTGACCATGTCAAAGCAGATCAAGGACCGGTGAGTGTTGTTGTGCCGTCGATTGAGATGAGACGACGCTGATCGATTCAACTCAGAATGGGCTCAACCTCTATGGCATCTGGGCCTGGATCCAAGTCGACAATCAAGGGACTTGGTCAGAATGTTGAGCAAAAGACGGCTGGAGGATGCTGCTAGATGGGGTTTCGACCATGTTGAATGTGTGGATGGATGTTGGCCCTCTTTCTCTCTCTCTCTTCCTCTGCGCCCTTTCCCCTCATCTATCTATGCGTTTGTAGAAGTCGTATGATATCCTGTCTCACTGCAATGTACATATCGTAATGTGACCTGAGAAATAGAGGATTGACAACATGAGGTTTGATCCCGTCTTCGCGTGTCTGCTCCTCCACCGCGACTTGAGAGCACTCATTCCAGCAATCTCACTATTGTTATTCACGTAGTGTTACACTCTCGCTCAGTACAGAAAGCTCAGTTCGCCTCGATGCCATGACGACACTCGGCAGCCCGATTGCCAAGCTGACCGCCAAAGCTCTGAACGGATATAGCGGAGAGGACGAGTTCGCTGCTCCCCGAGCTTCGACTTCATCTTCGACCTCGCGCTCGCGTTCACTGGATTTACCGTCTTTGCAACCTCTCTCGCACGATCATCCTCTCTTATCAGCTTCAGAGGAAGACTGGAATGCGGACACGTTCCTCTTATCGCGGTTACATATCCCGCTTGAGGAGCTCCGGGGCGAATTGCGCACTTATCTAGGTGGATTGAGAGAGGAATTGACATTGTTGATCAATGAGGATTACGAGGAGTTTATCTCGCTTGGTACCGGCCTGAGGGGGGAGGAGGAGAGGCTGAAAGGACTGGAAGAGCCGCTCAGGGGAGTTCGGACGGAGGTTCAGGTGAGTTCAGCAGTGCTTCAGACCTTGTCATTGCGATGCTACAACGGAATGTGTCGCCGGAGCTGTCCCAACGCACGATCATGTCTCGTGGAGCATATACGTGATACAATATGGTCTCTGACACATACCGCCCTGCTTAGGGAGTACGCGATGTGCTGGCGGAACATCAGGCAAAAGTCCAAAGCAAGCTAGACGAACGCGCAGCACTACGAGAAGAAAAGGTGTGTCCATTCCCTCCAAGCCAGTATCGCCCCGGCCACAGAGCTGATTTCGGGACATGACCCACAGGCATTGCTGGATCTCTTACAAAGACTGTTCGAGACATTATCCCGAGCCGAAGCATTACTCGACCCACCTTCATCATCACTAGATCCGACATCCACCATATCTGAAACCCCAATCAATGCCGTTCCAGCGCTCTTCGGTTTGACCAATAACGACGACGCAGACCGAGCCAAGCTCGTTATTCGCGTAGCGGGGGAGTACACACAACTGGTCTATCTGCTTAACAAAGCTCGTGCGGAGGAATGCGCCATCGTCGACGCAGTGCGAGAGCGCATCGAAAGGATCAAACACCGTATCTCGCAGGATCTAGCGACCCTGCTCACGGCGGAAATGGCCGAGCCGGCTGCACCGAGGCTGAAGCAGTGCTTGAAAACGTATGAGCTAATAGAAGGATGGGAGGAGGCGGAAGAGGTCGTGCGGCGGTCCGTCAGAGCGTTCTGCCAGGAGGTAAGTAAACCCATGACTTTTGTCACAATTCTTCACTGACATGATCGATCCGACAAAGACCATCACTCCCGGTGCACTCGCCCCGCTCACCTCACCGATTGTCCCCGATACACCACATCCGCTAGCCAACCCATTAGATAAATCTCTTCGCCTACAACCGCCTTCCGGCGATTCAGCTCCATCTCCACTGATAGGGCTATACAATCGGATCTTGGCTCAAGTCGAGAGCTATCAGCCATTACTGCAGATAGCAGAGGATATTTCCGAGCAATACGACTTTTTCAGTCGGGTCATCTGGCCTGAGATCAGCGCGGCCATAGTGGATAAGCTTGGAGGCGTTCTATTCGCTGCTGGACGGCCAGACGAGCTTCACAGAGTGAGCCGAGTCACGACGAATACGGGGATACACGATACTGATGACTATATGTGCGATAGCATTACACGCTCACACACTCCTTCATATCCATCTTGGAGAGTATGGCGCCCTCCTCTCGAAGTGTGCTGGCTATGCGGTCGAGTCCATCATACGAGTCTTTCGAGCGCCGATGGCAGCTCCCCGTCTACTTCCAATTACGCTGGAAGGAGATTGTCGGTACGCTCGAAGCGGCTCTTACATCTCCATCCAACCCGGCCGATAAGGCTATAGCGAGTACAAACGACAGCGATTGGGCGTTGCCGCAATCTGTCGCAGTATGGAAGGCGCTGCGGACATGTTGGAGCGAGGAGGTGTACATCCCAGAGCTGTCCTCGCGGTTTTGGCGACTGAGTCTGCAAGTGAGTTGTATTGTAATATACACGTCGACCGATTCTGACGCGTGTATCGTTAGATCGTGACGCGCTACGGAACATATCTGAGGAGCAACATGGACAGTTTTGCCATTGGCGAGGAAGAGTCGGCGCAAGAGGACGCAGCATTGCGTTTTGCTGCGTCAGCCGTGCTCGATCTTGACGCATTGGCAAAACGGACAAGCGAACTGGAGGTGGTGAAAGCCTTGGGCTTGGCAGGTAGGTCGCGCTATAGACACAAGCGACGTTGTGCTGATCGAATCGCGTTCGCTTCGTCTCCAGACCACCTTGCTTTGCCCACGACATATTACGCAGAGAAGATCCTAGTCATTCTGACTCGACGGTGTATCGACCCGCTCAAGCTCGTGCGCTCCATCGCCTCGCAATTCCGCGCCGCACCCTCTGCATCCCCCTCCTCAAGCACGAAACCCAGTCCGAGCTATTTCATACCCACCGTCCTGAAACCTCTGCGAACCACACTCGGATCCCGACCAGCGCTGAAAGAGAGGTACGGCGCGGACTGGTCGACTAAGATCAGCGATGCCGTCTTCCAGAATTACGCGAGTATCCTTGCGAGTGTGCGCAAGACCGAGGATCTGCTCAGACGACATCGCAAGTCGAAGAAGAGCGGCTTCACGTCCTTTTTCTCTGGTACAGGCGGCGGCGGAGCAGGTGGTGCCGCGGCCGGTGAAGGCGGCGTGGAAGAGAAGGAGGAGGAACGATTCAGGAATCAGATGAGGGTCGATATTGAGACTCTCGCTGCTGATGCGCGAGGTCTGGGAGTCAACGTTGATGATCTGGATAGCTGGAAGGAGCTGGTCGAAGTGGTTAATAAACCTGCGGAGTGATCACTTATCCCATGAATCTTGAGTGAGATGGAAAGAGACATTTAGACATCTTTGCCAACATGCATTACGTCCAAGCCCATTACTGTATTGTACACTCGTTCAGATCTGCAGACTATACACTCGCGCAAAGAAACCGGAAATCAATCAACTAGAATTGCGAACCCGAGATGATACAGAGAAATACTTGTTTCTAACGTGGTTGGCACGTTATACCCGCGACGACGCTTCCGCTCCAGCCTCCTGTTGATCTAACAGACCATCATCATCTGGCGCATACCCATCTCGCACGTCATACGCTTCGATCCCCGCATCAAGTCCATCTTGCGCAGGATCGATCGCGCCGTCTCCAGGCAACGGCGCAGTTTCCGCCGACACGTCCTCGGGAGCAGGAGGGATCGCTTCGTTGCTATTGCTCTGATCGGGGTAATCGTCCTCTAGCTCAGCCTGAAATACGCATCATCGTCAGCATTGATGATTGTCAACCCCGATTACGATCACGACCACAATTCACCATTTGAGCGATCATTGGCGCCAGCCATTCGTCACCTAATAGCTGCTCTGCCGTAGGTCTCTCTTGTGGATCAAGCGAGATACAAGATTCGATGAACTCGATACCTAATTCGGACATTTCGTGCGCTTCAGGTAAAGGCGGATGCTCTGTTGTCGCACCGAGATGGAACATGATTGCCCTAATATCATGATAAAAGTCAGCAGACGAAAACCTACGGCACAGGTCATGACCCACCATTCGTTATCAAAGTCGAGGAAACTCCAGGGCTTTTTACTGTGCCGGGAACAATCAGCTTTTATCCTGCACTCTTGAAAGACAGCTTGGACTCACCCCGTGGTCATCTCCAGAACGATACATCCCAAACCCCAAATATCGCACGAGCCCAATTTGCCCGTACGTTGATTCTTGATCATCTCAGGAGCCATGTACATGGGTGTGCCTTCCAATCCTTCCATCTTGGCGTGCGCACCTCCACGCGTCCGCGCGAGAGTCTTGTTCCCCTTGATAATCTTAGCTGTTCCGAAATCCGCCAATTTCAATACCGAGTTTGCACCGATAAGAATGTCTGACAAGTCCAACCAATCAGCAAGCAGAACCACATGACCTGGCTGCTAAGCCCTGACCCACTCTCAGGTTTCAGGTCCCGATGCTCGATACGATTCGAGTGGAGATACTCCAATCCGCGCAAGAGCTGGATCGTGAACGCTCCAACAACCTCTTCATCGTCGATCTTGCCGTACTCGAGCATGTTTCCAAGGGATCCACCTTCGCAGTACTGCATCATTGCGTCAGTGACCATCGCACCGGAGAAACAACTCGACTCACTTCCTGGAAGAGACAGACTCGGTTTCTATGCACTTCGAGACCCAAGAAACCAACGACGTTGGGATGGCTGAGCATACTCATGACATCGGATTCACGCTTGATGCTTTCGTACAGTGCTGGCGATGATTGCAGGTCGACCGTAGGCAAGATCTTGACCGCAAACACAGTGTTGTCCTGCAGGGAGTAACCGAGGTAGACTGTACCTGATGCACCACCACCAATGTATGCTCCCTGCTGCCATCGCATGGAGATGTTGGATTTCGAAGCGGCAAGGAAGACGAGAGCCCTATCCTCCGACACCTCCTCGTCAAGGACCGTCCCGACTTGCGTTGGGGCAGTCTCGACGCGTTTCTGCTCGAGCTCGGCTATCAAGCGTAAACGCTCTTCCACTGTGAGTCGGATACTTCGATCAAGTCGCGGTTGGCCAGACGGTGATGGCGTACGGGGCAAGAACTCGTCATCGAGATTCTCTTGCAATCTCTGTAATCTCCGCATTTGATCGATCCGATCCGCCTCCTTTTTGGCCTCCAAACTACTTCGCGCGCCAAGAATGTCGAAATGGCTGATGAGGAGTGACACGCATATACCGACGTGTTTCCTGAGTAAGCCAAACTCGCTGCGGTCCAACGCGAGAATATTATTGCCTCGCGTCATCGTGAAGGCGTAGGTCAAAGCGGCAACTGTCCATCTGAATGTTTTGCGATCTGTCGGATCACACTCCTGGCAGATGAAGGAGATCCACGAAATGGCTAGTCGCATGAGGAGACGACTGAACCGGTCCCAAAGTGGTGATGACATATTCCAGCTGACTCGAGTGCCGTGATCGGTAGCAAAGCTGTACCAGTTCTCGACTATCTCTTGCGATCCGGGCTCGCCACGCAAAGCGTTCCGGACTAGGGGTGCAGACTGCACAATACATTCCGACAATCGATAGGATGATTTGCCAATTTTGAGCAATTGTGCTTGGATCGTAGGGAGATGCGCTTGTTGCTCGACGATACAAGGGATATCCAGCGTAGTTCCGCTTTCTGGGTCGATCAGCGATTCGGCAAAGAGATGTTTGCACAGCTTCAATCTGCTTGTGGGACCATCGGCGATTAAGCGTATTCGATTGTCTTGCAAGGCGAACTCGGTGTATGTCACCTCCAGCGTCATGACGGCCCCTGTCCAGACGAAATTTTGTCTTGGGGAGAGGAGCAGGACATATGCCGTCATGTCTTCGTCGCTATCACCATCCTCTCCATCGATAGGGCCAGGCGAGCCGGCTCCATCTGGTACAGTGATTGGCTCGTTTCCTTCATAAGAAGCAGCAGACGGCCTACGTCGGGGGCGCATACGAGCTCCGGGCAAGGTAACGGAGAATGCACGTTGTAGAAGATATCGCACTCCGTCCGGTTGACCCCATAATGACCCGTCTGCCACTATATAAGTGCCTTTGCCTTCGAATGTATTGGTGTAAACGAGGAAATGGCCAGAGTCTTGCAACGTCTGTACCAGATCTTCTATCTCGGTTGATTCGATTGAGTATTCCGCCGAATTATCGAATCTCTGGGTGAGACGTTTGCAGAATCGCTGCGTCTTGCGATGTCGCATACGTGCAGAGTCAAGGAGCTTGCTGTACCACTGAATCATTTCTTCGGGCTTTAGAGCCTTGTCGCGACCTACACTGTTCTGCGCAGTCGGCACACGAAGCTGCTGGTCGAGGTAATTTGACGCTCGGATGAGGAGTTTGTTGGATAGAACACTGTGAAAAGTCAGCGTATCTCAAGTCAAATTTTTTTGTCAAAGACATACCAGAAATTCTCCGCTACGACAAGATCACCTCCGTCGATCGCTTCCGCCGCCTCGTAAAGGAACGGTCCCTCTTCTTCAAGCACTTCTGTTTCTTTGAAGTAACTGCCTTTGCCCACACCACGCAATCGCCAATGAATGAGCTTGAAGAAGACTCTTAGCGCATCAAGTAGCACGTCATTGTATTCTGGCGCAAGACAAGGCGGAATGTTCCATCTGCCTTCGGGATCTGGTGCAACAATCTCGTCATACTGCTTGCGGATCAGCACGGCGAGTGAGATAGACAATCGCAAGTTTTCGATGAAGTCCGCCACGACCATAGGGTTGGGATCAACCAAGCGTGAAGCGGCATCGAGACGGACCTTGACAGCTTCAATGATAAGTCGGCCCGGGAAACCGATGAGTCTGACCAGTTCGTACTGGAAGTCCGGGAGATTTGCCTCTTGGAAATGAGAGGAATAGTTGATAACAGTGTCCTTTGCGTTGCGTACGAGGCTGATAAGATCGACGAAGGCGCGACGTTCGAACGTGCGTTGGAGGTTATCTTCCTTCATGACACGATCGAGGAAACTGGAGTCGTCTGCTGCATCGCCGCCTGCAGGGTTGGAAGCTTTTGGGTCGAGGGGGTGATACCTGTATTGTCCCACGAGTGCCTTCTCTTTGGTCGTATTCGGCTTTGTGATGTCAAGGTCATCTGATCCAGTCCATTTCTGCAGTATTGTCAATTGCGTTTGCAGCGAAGCGACAACGGTTGACCAGGCGAGAAGGGCATCCACGCGTGTGCGGAATTCATCACTGCGGTAGAGAGGTTTGTCCTGTCGCAGGGCGCCAAGATGCGGATAAAGTGCTTTGACAGCTGTTAGTTTGGCGAGGGTGAGATTGACTTGATCCAAGGGACTGATTTGGGGCTCAGGCTCGTCGCTCATGTTGAAAGGGTTACCACCGCCGTCGTCCATCCTGGGTGTGAACTGCTTGATCTGAAATGTGGCCACTTCATCCAACACGGTATCGACGACCCTTGCTCTTCTCTCATGAACACGTTTCTTCTCTTCTGCCTCTGTCCTGCCCCTCAACCTCGCGCGGAGCTGCCACCATAGAGCCTGTCCAAATTCCTCGCGGAACGACTCGGTCGGCATAGCTTGCGAGATTCTCGCTTCCTCCAATTTCAGCACGTCCGAAGTCAGCACGCTCTCCAGCATCCCTTGCCAATCCAGTCTCTCCTGCTTCTCTTCCACGCTGACGTCCGAGCGTATAGTTGGCTCGACACCATCGATTCCTGCTTCGCGCTTCTTGCCTGCATTCTTGAAACCACGTGTATCAAAAGCCCATCCAGGACTCCGATGCCCAGCCTCGTCTTCGTCGTCTGAGCCAAACGCGTCTC
This sequence comes from Cryptococcus sp. GC_Crypt_5, assembly GCA_026538355.1. Taxonomy (NCBI): domain Eukaryota; kingdom Fungi; phylum Basidiomycota; class Tremellomycetes; order Tremellales; family Cryptococcaceae; genus Cryptococcus; species Cryptococcus sp. GC_Crypt_5. The sequence goes on from JALPBZ010000007.1 coordinate 169,044, forward strand.
GCTGCCGCTGTGCTGGTCGACCGGCAGAGGGGAAATAGTTTGCTTCAGGTTCAGCATTGGGGTTGCTCCGAGTCGAAAGGGAATTGCCGTTCAGCGCTTGGGCTCGCGGTCCAGAATCGACGCCGGGCGTACGACTGGACCGTCCGTGTGAGTCCGACTGGAAAGTTTTTCTCAGACTATCATATCTCGCAAGTCCGACCGGTTGCGCGGGCGCTGTCGCGTGCGATGATGTCGGTAGTCCAGGTGTAGTGGCTGGCCGGGTGGAAGTGGACGGTGCGAAAGTATTGTATCGCGCCAACTTGGGCTGCGCTGCTGATGCAGAAGATACGATGGAAGACAGACGGGATGTGGGAGAGGTGTGTTGTGGTGGGCCAGGATACGACGCGGATCGAGGATTACCTGGTTGGGCGCCTGTCCAGCAACACAGTCAGTAAACGTGCTCTCCACCTCCCGTCTGTGCATTTCAAATATCATGAGCGACATACCATCAGGATCAATGGCGAATGCACTCTCCGCAACGCCTCCGAGTCCTTCTTCGTCCGAGCTAGACTCTTCATCTGGCGCGAAGAGCCTGACCGCACGTCTCCCACCGCTGCCTTTCGATGAGGAGGTTGAGATGGATGTAGGAAGACCCGGCGGTGAGTTATTCGACCCTTCGCCGGCTGGCATGCCCGCATTCGAGTCCGGCATTGTATCTATGTCAAGGTCGGCGTCGTGGCATGGACCGAGGTGCTATGTGCATAGACAATGTGTCGTCCTGCAGGACCGGATGAAGACGGAGAGAGTGGTTGCTACAAGATGAAGATGCCGTTAGATAGCCCGAGGTCGACTTTGCTGTTTTCACCCTTTTCCTGTTTTGGACCAACGTGGCACAACCAAGCGTGGACAAGAATAACTCTCAATATGACATACTTTTCATGTACTTGTATGGAGCCATGCATGTCACATATTAGTTCTACGGCCAGCGCGATATGGTCATCGGCTCCTAATGTCCGTTCATCTATAAACAGAGCTTTTGCTCAAAAGGTAGTGGACCAGCCCCAGCCATACGTCTGCAAACCGCTCCTCACAGGAGGCAGGTAATAAAGCGGTCCATCCCAGATGACATATCGGTGGCCCCTTATACCGTCGCCTCGGAACATGCTTGGCATACGCCATGGCTCTGGGACCTTTGGGACCACGATGAAGTCAGCCATCATAGTCGTTCCACTGGATGTCTACTCACGTCTGCTTCGCCGATATGCCAGTATTTCTCCCCGTCAGATTCGTAGTGTACCACATTTCCCGGTCTAGGCAGCAGGAATTTCCCAACCTGTAGCAAGCTTTCTCAGCCATGTACGCAATGGTCAGGCGCCCGAGCCGAAGCTTACCTGAATCTCGGTATCGCTGATATCACTTTCGTGGACTCTGGCAAAAGCAACCCTCCAGAGGCCTCTGAACGCGATATATTCGCACCATCTCCACCTGTCCTCACTTCGCGTGTCATCAGTCAGCAATGGCACATGTGCCCCCCTAATACCACTTACATCTCAATGTCCCACATCTTCCCGTCCTCCATGAGAATCTGGTATGGCGACGGCCGCTGGTCACCCGGATGCGTCACTAAGTAACCGAGGAAAACCGTTGGTACGTCCTCTGTCTCTCTTAGCAGGCGCGCAATCTCGGTAGTCTGCAGCTCGCGATCTAGCGCATCTTCCTCTGTGTAGAATTCATTAGCAGTCGGAACCGGAATTGAGTACAGAGCTCGTACCTTGTCCATTGTGAGATACGAAGACGTCTACTCTTTGCCCATGCACGTCCAGCGTTGCATGTATGGCCGGCGCGAGTTCTCCATGCGGAGAAGGTAGGAGATGATGGGTCGAATTGATGATGGGGAACTTTGATAGCAGTGCTGCGCCCCACGTATGTTTGTTCGGCCCCGGGCCGAGATCGACGTACTGTCTCGCATTGTCAGCACTTTCTGACCATCCCACCCGTACTGGGACTCACATATCCCAGTTCCTCGGAAATTACGCGAGTCAAATCACGATTCCCGTACACGAAACGGTGGACTAAACAGTTGTGTTCAGCGCCTGCATATGATAGCTATCGGAGCAACTCACGATCGGTCTCGAGCAATCCCAGCTGCGAAAGACACTGATTAATAACAAGACCTTACTTGGGCTGAACACGTACAACGTCGACCTGCATATCCCTGATGAGCTCCATCATTCTCCGCTGACTGTCTCGCCCATCTTTGTCGACTCCAAAATGCACTGTCCACATGCCGCCAGTGAAAATTCTGTGATCCGGATAGTATGGCTGCGGAGCATCGGTTGGCATCTTGCCATACGAGAGAGCCATGCCTATTCCACTCAACCCAAGTGTCGAGAGAAGAGTGTACCGGGCTATAGCTTTGGTGCGCCGCTGGCTGCTAAGCCGCAACGCTTTGCCTGCTGGTAGTGAAGACAGGAGTCGCCGAGACCCCTCTGCACCTGCCGCTATCGCCACCACACAGGAGCCGAGCACCAGGTCGGTTCGTTCGCGGAGAATCCAGCCGAAAGGAACGAAGGCGTATGCGGCCGTAACAACCGAGAGCACGTCTAGGACGATGTTGACGAGAAGAGCGTTGCCATAAGTGGACCCTGGCGAACAAGCAGATGCCACCCTAAGATAGCTGGGTATCATGTTTGCGAGGTATGTCACGAGCACCAAGCCGCCGAAGAAGCCAATCCAGTCGGAATAGCTGTATAGCAAAACGCCAGCTGTCGCACCGATCAGGCCGCTCCATCGATATCGCGCCATGCTCGGTATGATCAGTCCAAGACAAGCTGCGCTGATCACTAGACCTGCACCGGGATGCAACGTTGGTCCTCTGACAGGGTAACCGGTCCAGGTCCAGGCGATTATGGTCCCCGCATCGGTCACAAATGTCTGTAGAAGGTGAATCAGAGCACCAAGGCCTACTGAAATGAGAGACGACTGCCATCGAGCAATTTTTGGGGTAGCAGTCATATCGCTATCTTTCTTGTTTGCTGGATCGCTCAATGGGGGCGCAGGATGCAAGTCGACTGGCCTGTAGGCATATTCGAGTATCGAAGCTGCTGCCAATACAAGTCCCGTCTTGTTCCAGCCGCCGGACGTGGAGTCAAGAATAGCCCAGAACGGATTTGTCGAGTAATTGGCGTATTTCAGCAGCAATGTGATAACGAGACCCAAGCCGAGGACTATTATCAGCTAGGTCAATGCCGCTTGCCACTCACTTTGACCCTCCGCGATCATCTCAGCACTGCCTTGGAGCCTCGTCCAAGTCCCATATAAAGACAACCAGCCTCCCCAGGTACCGAGTGCAACGCCGATGAGGCGCATAGCGGGTGCTCGGAAGAAATAGCAACCCATACCGAACATGACAGTGAGGAAACGATGTTGAAGGAGAAATTCTCGGGACGAGTTCTTCTGGCGCAATGTCGGCGAAATGAGAAGATATCCAGACAAATTGGCGAGCAGCGCCAGCTCCGAGCCTGCCAGCGCTGTACGGTCAGCTACGATGCGGCGAGCGATCGCTTACCAAGTTTCCACACGGACCAGTAGAAGAGCTGAAAGCCGAGGCTTGTGAAAATAGTCCAAAAGCAGACGGCTAAGGAAGACCAGATGTCAGCCTGTTTTCGTCAAGTACTAATGGTGGTATCTCTAACCATAATATACATCGCTCAACCAGGCAGCGGCTTGACGCCACTCTGGAGACGACATTGACACGCCAGCAGACGTCCAATCCACATCTATGTCTTCGACGACAGCCGAAGGTCGCTCGAGCGATTTTGCCAAGTGAAGGCTGAACAAGGTATGGTACGTTTATCCGTCAGAATTGGCGGTCCTCTCTCCAGCGATCGACCTACCGCGTAGACGAGTTGCGCAGCTCCGGAGTTCCGTCTGTGTTCGGCGTGGTCGACGTATCGATGACGGCAAGCTATCGGAAGTAAGCATTCTAACTCCACTTTGATTGCCGCCTAATCACCTGTAAATGGCCTAACTCGAGCACTGATGTCGCGTCGAACGCAACGTCCCATACGACGAGCGACCATTCCAACATTGAGTAGTATGTATATGCTTAGCAGGTGTCTCGTTAGCTTGTCACACTGGTGGTCAAAGATGAGCCTTACCGCCCGGTATGCGCATGACAGAATGACGATAGTACATCCATATGAGCGGAGGGATGGTGAGGAGAAAGCCAAAGAAAGGCAGACGTCTGTATGGGTCAGCACACATCAGCTCCACTGATGAGTATGTAGACCATGTGATAGCGTACCTCGTCCGTTTGATGGACTCGCTGACGCAGAGATGACTAGAGAGTGCCATCCACGGCACTGTCAGGAGCAGATATAGGATCATGAAGAGGTCATGAATATCTGCACCAGCATTAGCTGCTCTGTTACAGTTCCTAAGCATACTCACCATGGTAATCTCGCGAAGTGATGTAGAGCCATCCGCCGCTTTCATTCATTATAAGCATCATAAGCTTAAATACGATATTCGCCTTGGAACCTGGTCTCACCAGCAGATAGTCCTGATCACTCCAACACCGAACTCGACATTAGCTAGCCCAGCGCGATCCAATTCCGCCTCAGCTGTCTCCTTGATTGGCGCTGTCGCAGCTTCGAACGCTTCTTGCACTTTTGCTTGGCTGTTTTCCAGAATATCTCGGCTTTCACTGACGACGTCGGACTCGGGTATAGAATGACCATTAGCCGACGAGGTCAGCACTGGAGGATTTCGGTGTACGAGCCATTGCACGAGCAGCAGGAGGAAGCGTGGTGTCGCGCATAACGCTATGAGGATCTGGAAGGGAGCGCGTGGCGCTGCGTGATCTCCTATACTGTAGCGCACACATTAGTGATCAAAAGGGCCCATCAGAGTTGTTTCAACGATGCTTACGTCGCTGAAACGGACGGGAACCATTCGACGGGCCATTCTTCGAGGCGACGCTCAAAGTCAGTACTAATGTAATATGGTTGTCGCTGGAGCGAGCTCACTGGCCACAGAGTTGACACATAGCTCTTCCCATAGGCCAGCTGCCCAGCCGACAGTCAGCGCAGTAGAGAATGCTATTGATGCGAAAATTGTATGAGCTTGCGGTATCCAGCTCGCTGGAAAGGCGAACAGAGTCGTCATAGTCACAGAGTGAGGCTGGTCATAGGACGAGTGGTATCGTGCGTTGAGGAGATACTGTTCTGATTGATCAGAGGAGGGAGGGGCGACGTTGACGTTGTTGATGGTGAAACAGTCGGTCATCCGGCCGAACATTAGCGAAGCAAGTCGTGACATCACCATTTGTTTCGTCTCTTCCTTTCACAACAGTTGCCCTACGCTGCCGGCTCTGTTGCTGTATGTATGCACGAACATGAAGCATAATAGTCGGTCTGTCACCTGCGTCGGTGCGAGGGCGCTGGAATGGACGACATGTGCCGGAAGAATCTTCGCGATACACATTCGGCCGTCAGGCCGTTCGAATGCTGAAGGGATTAAGCTGCTCTTCCGAGACATGCCGGAGTGTGCTCAAGTAGTGCTGCTATCTGCACGTATCATCCCTGGCGACATCGTCCGACGGTATCTCTACTCTGCCCGTCCTCTTCGATGGTAGAGGAAGATGCGCAGTCTCAGTATGTCAAGGCGTCACCAACGACGCGGTACGGAGAGAGGATCGGGCGGGCATGCGTGCTGATCTGGGACGCGAAAACCAAGCTTTGTGAGTTCCCGTGGCGTCGTGATCCCGAGTCGCAATCTATCTTTACTCGACATTACATTCATGTTGGTGGTCACTTATCTAGTACGACGTCTCTCGTCAGAAAATCATTCTTCTATGTACTTTGCTTCTATGCGCACCGTTGATATCTGGGAGAGCGGAAGCTCATCGGTAAGGTAGCCAGACTCTCGCGCAGGGACCACTCGTTGACTGTGAAACAGCACACGGCACATGTGGGTATTCCCACCTTCCCCTTGGGCTCCTTTGACATCGCTCTCGATGCATATACACGCTAGCAAGGGATACACGTGAATTGTTGTCGATCCAACCCAAAATCGTCGGAGGCAGGAGGTTTCCCTTCATCTACTCGAGTCTTCTATGGGAGCAGGAATACTTGAGTGTGATGAAAACATGTTCAGTCTTAGTCCTGCAAGTTTGAGCAGACCGGAGAGTGACAAACCTATGTGTCGACGTCATATACACAAGGAATTGTCTTTCCATCACCAAAGCTTGCCCATACTGTAGCGAAACAGCCATCATCATGGCGTCAAACAGAAGACTGCTTTTGATCCTGTTGATAGCGTCACTATCGACGTTCACACACTTCGTCAACGGCGCTACCACGCTGAAACTGACCAAGCACCCAGCGAAAGGCGCTTCCAACGCACTCCAAAAAGCCCGACGAGCGCTGGTAGAGCCGCCTCAAAGTGCCACTTGGCCGGATCGAGCGATCAAACTTCCGCTCGAGCCTCATTCTCGCACTCCACAGAAAAAGCGTCGTCGCGCTAAGCGTCGTGTTGGAGCTGAAGCTGATAGGGAACCGCTTGACGCGCGCAATACCCCTGGTATGGTGTACGTCGGTACTGATGGGCAGATTTACGAGACGGATATCAGCGATACCGCCAATCTCCAGAGCACCAGTCTCAGCCTTACGAGCTCCAGTTCGATCATGTCATCAAGCACGATATCGAGTGTGGCGGTGGCGACTGGTCTGAAAACGACATCATCTCAAAGCATCACGAGCGACAGGCAAACGAGTTCTACAAGCTTTACCACGGGCTCCAGCACAGTGCCAATACTTTCTATGACAAGTATGACCACCACCAGTTTCGCTCCTCTTGTCACAGCCGATAACAGCTTTTTGGACAACCCTGAAGACGGCTTCATCTACACGATAGATCTGACCGTGGGAAACGTCACTTTGCCCGTACAGGTGCGACGAGAAGTTCCCGACATACTCAGCGAGCACTGAGAATCATGAGAGCATGCTCACGATATTCGTTTAGGTCGATACTGGCTCTAACCAGCTTTGGGTCCCTGCGCCACAGTGCGAGCAATGCGCACGAGGTGGGATGACAATGACCAATCTGACATGGGAGGGCGACTGCGATCTGTCCAGTATCACGTACGGTGAGCCTCGTCTCTTCACCTGAGACCAAGCACATGGTCAGGCGCGACGACAAAAGCTGATGCAGTTGCCATACTGTAGGTTCTGGAGGAGTGGATGGCTGTTTAGTCAACGCTACCGTTAGTTTTGGGGAGTATCAGCTTCCTTCGCTGGAAGTAGTGGCAGTCACGGGATTGCGCAATGGCATGGAGAAATTTGGTGGTCTTATGAGGTACATTTCCAAGATTTGACTCGTGATGTCTTGGCTGATCTGCTACTCGTATCTCTATAGTGGTATCTTAGGGCTAGCCGGAGAGGTGAGCCCGACTTCCTTCACCAGCTTTACCGGTCCTGTTAGCGCTTACAGCATTTCTCCATGATCCTTTCCTTGATTACCGCGTAGACTAACCCTGATGGCTCAAATACCGCTCTCAAAGCCTTGTTCGAAGCGGACTTCCTGGTAGCGGAGACCGTCGGCTTTTATCTCTCGATGGACGACACTATTGACAGTGAGTCCTCTGAGAACTCGGAGAAACGAGCATGTACACATGAGGAGCATTATATTCTTAGGCAAGATAACTTTCGGCGATGTCACCACCAGGTGTGTGGCCTCTAGCGTAGAAGATGTTTAAATAAGTTGCGCTTATGTCGTGACACCAGCCAATATGCCGATGCCAGTCAGAGTGTAACCGTTCATTCGCTCAATTACTCTGCTACAAAGACCTACGAGGTCATCATGGACAGCTTCAAGGTCAATGACGTGGTAGTGGGAGCTGGCGTGAAGGCTGTTGTCGATACGGGGTGAGCCCCGACCATGCAACTGACACCAGTCGGGGAAAGCCAGAGCCTAATTACTACTACCATAGATCCTCGTTCCTCGGGATCCCAGAAGATGTGAGTCGGCTGTCCTATCTAGCGCGTCCAGCTCAAACGCGACATGTGTCGCTACACCGGGTCGGGGCTGATGAGCGCACTTTCGAATATAGTTTATAGTCCCCCTATTCAACGCTTTCAAAGTCGACGTAAGTCAAGCGGTCGATGGTTCATGGACGCTGCCTTGCACCTCCGTCTCAGACAGGATCACCTTGACATTCGGCGGAATGGACTTTGTGCTGGCGTACGAGTACTTAGTATACGGACCCGAGGTGGAGGGAAGTAATGACTGCTATGCCCGTATATCCGCGATGACAGGCTGTGAGTCCCCTCAGTCCATCGTTCGGCATAATGCATACTGCGTCTCGACTCTCAGTGAGGTCATATCCGTTCAGCTAACCGTACTTTGATTGCTGTAGTGGACTTTTGGCTCATCGGAGACACGTTTTTGCATACGGTGAGCTGAAGGTTCTTCGTGACTAAGATCCTGCAGTATGCGCCAAAACCAAAAGCTGACGGCTGCACCCATCGCACTCCATGATAGGTGTACACCTCGTTCAATGTCGGAAATGGTGATATAACTTTCTATAAACTTGCCGAATGAAGGGGACGTAGGTGTGGGAGATTCGTGGCGGATTGGAATTTCTCGGCTTCGCCGATCGTCCTCAACGACTTTCAAGGGGGTTGATGTTGGACTGTATGCATCCGTATTTCTGCTTTGGGACGGTGATTGTCTTGAGCATGAACGCGATACTTGCTGAGGCTGAGCGTGCGTTGTGACGGATCGAATGATTATTGTGCATAGAGGACAAAGGAAACTTGAGCTCTTGTACGTCCTTTCAAACAGCCAATCACGAATGTGGCGCAGCCATCTTACCACTTGACCCTAAGTTTCAGCTGCCGCATACTGAGGTACAAAGGGATGCTGCCTTTGTCAGATTGTGCCGTCTGACTATGATCAGGCCAGAGTCAGAATCGCCCAGCAGACGTTCGTCGAAGATGCTCCTATGCGTGGGAAATGGTAAAACGGAGCGGAAGGAAGAGCACCTATGATGATCGTACTCTGACTTGGTTCCTGAGCTGGCGCAAGAAGTCGAGCTGATGATGGTTTCTGTCTTTGTCCTGCTTTACTATACGTGATATCTTCGTGATACCGCCTGCTCTTACCAATCTCCGCTCCTCACGGGTTACGATCACGTCTTCTCCCTTATATCGCTTTCTCTCGTGTAAGTGTTCTCGAGTCCACTAGCAATGTTCGCCCGCACTTCGACCACGATGTTCCATTCAGTGATCATCATCTTCCTGTGTCTTCTCAGCGTGATTGCACCATATGCGCAAGCAAGTACAGCTATCACATTGAGTCGACATAGCTCAAATGAGAATTCGTCAGCTGTGCAAAAGGTGCTCCATCGAGCTTCCCAGCGTCGTAAACGTGATCTTTCCGCGTATCAGGCGCGCGAAAATCATCTCATTCCAGCGCAACAACGAGACAAGCGTCGTCTTTACACCAACACCATGATCACAACCGCATCGACACTAGCCTCAACGTCCACCACGAGCACTGTGTATACAGCCACGATGGCTGTAGCCGATTTCGACCTCGATGCTCTTACGGATGACAAGGCAACGAGTGGGAAGGTTTCCGATGGAAAAGCAAAGGGAGCAATTGAGCTCTCGTACTCTGGCAAAGTCACCAGCACGAGCGCGCGAACATCCAAAGTCACAAGCTCTTCGTCCTCCAGCACAAGCCAGCGATCTTCGGCACATAGCACTGGGGTAAGCACAACAAAGACCACTTCGGCAACAGCTACCACTTCCTCGACCGCCACGACCAGTGCGGCCATTGTCGACCTGAACAACATCGGCAGTCTGGCTTACAGTATCGATGTGATTGTGGGGAACGCCACTGTGCCTGTGATAGTGGACACGGGCAGTTCGCAGTTTTGGGTTCCGGCGATTTCGTGCTCCACCTGCTCTTCTGCGGGAATGACATTGTCAGATCTGACTGTGTCAGCTGATTGCGCTTCCCAGAACATCACTTACGGTGAGCCTTGTCGACGTACAAGACAGCTTTTGCAGAAAAGGCGCTCAATTACACGTTGATGAGATGGCTGACCCGCCTAGTATAGGTATCGGTTCGGTCGAAGGCTGTTTGGTCGACTCGACCCTTTCGTTAGGTGTATACGAATTGACGGATTTGGAAGTCCTGGGAGTCAGCGCTGTGGACAGTGAGATGGCAAATGAAGGAGGTACACTCAGGTCAGTGCTTGACTGGTGGCACGGAGGTCAATACCGCTATTTTCTTGCCATGCTGATGCTTGAACGCGCAGTGGGATTCTAGGCCTCGCATCTGCGGTAAGCGGAATGTTCACAGTGGTCCATCATATTTTGAAATCCCACTGATCCTTGATGCTCTTGACAGTCCACAGCGGACGGATCAGCTACAGTCGTCAAGGCTCTCTACGAAGCTGGCCTGATCGACGCTGAGATCGTCAGCTTCTATCTCTCATACAACGACTCCATGCAGAGTGAGCTTTCTTCAACAAGTATACTTGAAGTGATCGGGGGGCTGAAGGAGCTGACCATTGACGTGCACATAGGCGAAATGACCTTTGGTACCGCGACAAACAGGTAAGACCGCCTGTATTGCTGGTGGCACACTTCTGTGGCTCAACAGATATGGTACCGCATAGCACCCAAGCCAATGTGGACGAGAGCGTTACACTGCAGCCGACTGGAGACAGTACGGACTTGTACGAAGTCACCATGGCTCATACATCTATGCGCCCGAAGCGGTGAATCATCTTGCCAGTATAATATCGTCAATTAGAAGGAAAGCTGATATGAGACGCATTTATAGGCCGTCGACTTGATTTACAGCTATTTCGAAGCCACCGTGAAGAATACGACGCAAGGATATGCCATTCCATGCGATACAAGCAGCGGAGATTCGGTCTCGGTTGTATTTGGGGGAAAGACTTTCTCTATCCCCTACAGCTACTTGGTAGGATCCGCGTCATCGGAGGAGGACGGCTATTGTATCAGCAAGATAGCTACATTGAGCGGCAGTGAGTTTTGCCGCGCACAATCGACATTTTGGCACTAGTTTCCAAAGCTGATTGGCGCTTCCGGATCAGTGGACAGCTGGGTTTTGGGTGATACTTTCCTTCAAACGGTAAGTTTGCTTGAGTCTCAAATGAGACAGATGAAGCGTTACTCATCCGATCGTTGATATATCTAGGTCTACACCTCGTTCAATGTGGCGACTGGCGAGGTCACTCTCTACGAAATGGCGGTATAATCTGGACCGGACTGCATTTGGTATACATGTACGATGAAGAAGTAGCTACAGAGTCCCAAGAAGATCATAATCTATGCAACAGTCCAATACTAGCCGAAGTGCGCTGATGAGCCTTCACCCCCGCTCTCCCACCAACTGCCACCTTGGACCTGCGCTGCTCTAGGCGGTCTGGCCACTTCCCATCTCGGACCCTGGGGACCGTCAGGTAAAGCTGCGACATCAGCAACACGCATCCATGCTATCCCATGTGTCTTCATAGCTGGCCCAGTCCTCTTCCAAGCGAGATTCCTCGTTAGCCCTGCATAGCCCAGAGGAGTGTATACCGCCGGTGCAGAGCCCGCTGACGGCTGCCGATGCTTCGACTGCTCCCTACTGCTAACAGAATGACTTCGATGAGACCGATGAGACCCTCCGGTTTGATTACTCCGGGCAGGGGTAGCTGGGTGTGCGGCGTACCGGTCGTATGCATAGTCAGCTACCGGTGAGACGTAGCCGGGGGGTGCGTGTGTCCTCGTGTCCACACCCGATGGCGAATGAGTGGAATAGCTAGAAGAGCTACTCATTACGCTGTGGGAGTACTGGGTGTTGCCTTGTTCTCGGAGTCGACTGGCTGGGAGTGAGGGCGTAGAATAAGTGCGAGATCTTGAAGTCGGGCTGTTGCAACCGCTCCGGGCACACCTAGACTTGTCATCGTGGCACTGTTGCGATGACGGGCTTGCGGGAATCGAAGCTAAGCGGGAACGCTTCAGGCCTTCTAACACCTTATTAGGCGGCGGCACAACGGCCGGGAGACTTCTTATAGGAGTGTCAGAAGTGTGTCGGCGAGTCATTGCAGGACGGGCTTCGTGGTGGCGTAACGGTATCGAATGTCGCTCTTTTGAACGGGGATTGAGTGGAGAGGAAGGGATCTGGCTAGAGCTTTCGGGATCAGGCGTGCGAGCCCGCTGTCCTTCGAGGCTCAGCCTTGCTAAACGAGAGTTCAGTTGGGCGGAACGACTCAAGTTCTCCTCGAGAGGCATCTTTGGCTTTGGAGACATAATAAATAGTTCGTGCGAGTGTCGCCTTTCTAATCTAGGGCGATTCGCCGTATCGTGAGCTAGCGGGCTATCTGCACGAGAACTGATTCTTCTTGGTGACCTCATCATCTCCTGGTGCCTCGAGACCGGGTCAGGGAGCACTTCAACAACCCGCCTATATGGTGAGGGGTGTTCTGCCATGAGACCTTGCTGACTGTAACACCTTGACTGCTCCCACGAACCGTTCATCGATGTCCCGTCTTGCGAGCGAGCCCGTAACCAGCTAGTATGCTGTACCGGATCCAGTGCTTCTTCTCGCGCAGTGCGAGATTTCACTGAGGCTCTTGAGCGGGCACCGTGGCTGTGGTGCGGGACGTCAAGAGCTTTGCTTGGTGGGAGGTATGATGAAGGGGTTGAGCTCAGCGGTGGTGCGTGGCACACGTAACAGCGATTGACGGATGAATGGGGCGGGGCGAAGGTTGGTGGAGTTATAGGAGTCTGTGGGAATGGTGAGACGGGCGAAGGAGTGATAGCCGTTCCATATCCAGACCCGTAAACCGATTGTAGAGTTGGCGGAGGAGTGTCTGGTAGCCACGATCCGCCTCTAGAAAGGGCAGGTATGGCACCATTCATATACGCCTCAGCGTCAACTGGCATCTCGTGGTGAGAGCGACGGTAGTCAGATAGGATAGATGGACACTCCAAATGTTGAAAGATGGCAATAAAGCAACACAGCAATAGAGCAGTAAGTTACAATGACGGCTTATGAGACGGAGCGCGCTGCTGATTGACGTAGAGGGCAATCCCCACTTTGTCCGGACTTTAACAGGCGCGATAAGGGGTTCAAAGGAGGTAGATAAGCCCATATCGCGCCATTCCGCTTTGAAGCCATCGACTCGCAATATTTGTTTCATCTCAGATGCGGCTTTGCCAGTATGACGGGCGTTCTTGCCCGCAGCTGAAACGGCAAAACGCTCTGACGCGTTTCAGGTTGTTCGGCGCCAGCTGGCATTACATGAACGAAACAGCGACTGCTTTCTAGGCCCGCAGTAGCCACGGGTTGATAGAGACCACCAACTTACTCAATCTGACATGCAAGGATCCATTTATGCGCTAGAGTACACCACTAGTTCAATGTATATAGGAGAGATTACCAACGAACCCAGCCATCTTCGCTAACTAGATAATCCGTACATTGTGACGTCCCCCGTTTCGGGCGAGACGACATGATACACATTATGCAGAAACCTCTGTCCCAGGATGATATCGCTGATTCCTGTCGAAATTCAAAAGATGCGAAGTCAGCACATTTCGTTCTGATGGAGTAAGCCACGAGCGCTCCGCACGAACCGTCCGTCATTGGTCTGATATTCAGGTAGCAGAAATTGCCATCTGTCGTACTCGCGCTCGACCTGCGCGAGCGAGTCAGCCACACTTAGGTGGAAATGACCAGAAGGTTCCTTACAAGAGATCTGTCCACTTGACGTTGAATTGCTGTCCGCCAAATTGTAGTCCGAAGGCATCATCACTGCCAAAGTTGGAGCATGGTACGACAAAGTCCGCGGTGCTCGTGTCGTTCCAATAGGCTGTTTTGCCTATAGCGGCATAGATGGGCAGGAGCATCTATGACATAGCAACAATGTCAGCACTCCTCTTTTCATATCCTTGCATTTGAAAATGCCTATAGCCGTGTCCGCTCACAGTTTCGGGCAGGAAGATGTTGGTAGTTCTGGCAGCACAGACGATTAGCGGAAGCACGGCTGGCGGACTTAGTGTGCCACACGACCCACCCGGTGTCGAGGACTACCTCAATATTCTCCATCGAGACACTACTATCCGCACTGCTCACTGTCGATCCGTATGAGACGAACGCGTCCAGCGTTACTCGGTACAAGCCGTCAGTGTCGTCTGCAGCTTTCGACAGAGACACTTTCTTGCTTTGGTCCGCATACGAGCTGACGGATATGGTCAACGTCTGGTACATGATGGATTACGAAAGATGGCTTACCTCGTTTGAGCTTCGCCACCGAAGATGAGCTCGCCTATGTTCATTGCGGTTAGCTGAGGAAGATCAGGGAATTGCGCCCGCAACTCACTATTGCCATCGTCTCTGCTCAGGTAGAAGCCCACCTCGGAGGACGTGATCATGTTGGCTTGCGACATGACGTTGATGGCAGTGGTACCGTCGGTTTTCGAGCTTGTCTGCAAGCGTCGAGTCCCTTCGATCAGCTACTTTCCCCTGGTCAGAAAGATCTCGTAGATCCTCACATTCATTGCTAGACCTAGTATACCACTGTTCAATGGAGAGCATCAGCGTTGCCTCTCATCCCTGCTCCGAGCAGGGACAGAGTATGATCGCACGCAAAAACGCGCACCTCATATAAGTACCATCATAATCGGTCTGGTCGCTAACTCCCATCAAGGGAAAGTCTTCCAGCAGGTAACTGCCGATAGATACATTGGTCGAGACGAGACAACCATCCACTGACCCTCCGCCTGTGAGTGTGTGGAAAAGGGCAGCAACGATGAGATCAGCGCTACGTCCACAGCGCGAGGAGCTTTCTGTCCTCACCATATGCTTGGCTGACGCTCTCACAGCCGTCAGGAAGCTGTACGCCGCTGTCTACCATACCGCAGCCTGAACAGCTGGACGCCGCGACCCAGAATGTGGCGCTCCTGGATACCTCGGGTCAGCTGAGCTTTCACATACCGTATATTCAGATGTCGGTCGCTGTCTAGGGGCTCACCCTGTATCAATCTGGGACAGTGATACTCATGGTCAGTCATGCTGGGCAGTGGAACAAAAGACGTCAGACTCACTAGCACTGGCACAGTCGTACTGCTCGTTCCGACCTGCACGTCGATCGTATATGCCACACCACCGCTAGTCTGACCATCGACACTGATATCCGAATCGGCCGCAGTGGACCAGGACGACTGGGATGGTGCTGCCGCCGATGTCGATGAAGACGCGGTACTATCGGCGGTGGCACTGGTTGCGCTACTTCGACTCGAAGTTACAGCAGTGCTGCTACTAGCACTAGTGCTAAGGCTCGAAGATGCACTACTTGATGTTGAGGGTGATGAGCCGGAACTCTGTGATTTTGTACTTGAGCTCGATTCAGCGTCGCTTCCTGATTGCGCTGTCGTAGTCTGTGCTGCGTTGGGAGCGGAAGTGGTAGTCGTCATCATTGTCGAGTGTGTGGTATCGGCACTGGAGCTCAGGGAGCTTGCTGTACTTGTCTTCGTGCTACTATCGCTCGTGCTGGTGCTGGGTCTGGTAAAGCTACTAGTGGCAGTAGCTAGAGAAGTGGAACCGGAGGTTGTGCTCCCGAGATTGCTTGCAGCACTCGAGCCACTTAGCGCACCAGAGCTGGTCGCTGAAGAGGATCCACTGGTGCTTGTCGCGACATTACTACTAGCAGCAGTAGTAGTATCCCCTCCCTCGCCTCTTCTACCCATTCTTTCGCCAGACGAGGTACTCGTACTGGTACTAGGGTTTTCACCATACTGCCCTCTAACGACTTTCCCCCTCCGACCTAATCGCCTCGCTACGACCCGCTTCTCCAGAAGAGTATCGCGGCCGAAACGTCTACTCAGCGAGGTGGAGGGTATGGAATGTCTCGTGAGCTTGAGTCTCGTAGCTT
The DNA here is from genome assembly GCA_026538355.1 of Cryptococcus sp. GC_Crypt_5. Classification (NCBI taxonomy): domain Eukaryota; kingdom Fungi; phylum Basidiomycota; class Tremellomycetes; order Tremellales; family Cryptococcaceae; genus Cryptococcus; species Cryptococcus sp. GC_Crypt_5. The sequence goes on from JALPBZ010000007.1 coordinate 184,987, forward strand.
GTACTTCTTCTGCTGCCAACGATGCGAATACAAGGACCAACATGCCAAACAGCCTACACGGAAAGACCCTCATTGTACAATCTGCCGTACTTGTATTCGGCACTCTTCAGGTGATCAACCGGATGTACTATGGCAGAGGTGGGATGTGCGGGACGAACAGTTGGTATAATGAGCGCAATCAGGAAATGTGAGCGAGGAGTACGGTAGCAGAACGACATGGCAGACACACATAACCGTAATCCTTTTTGATACTACACCCTGCACTTAGGTCAAGAGTGCGATATCTACCTTCCTTTAACATTCTTGTCCGGCGCGGAGTGCCCCAAAGGAGACTCAGCAAGTTCAGATCAGAAACTCGTTTCAACCCGACTCCCGACTCCCGGAATGCAATGCGCCGCAGTCCGCCACCACGATGACACTGCTCTGTATTGTCAACTGGACTTCGATCTTGTCAGAGCATCCCCCATGCATTGTCTTACTGCACATCTGGAGAACATCTATCGGTCATTTGACAGGAGCTACGTCAGACTGTAGAACGTCACTTCGCCCGTATTGACATTGACGCTGTGGTAGACCTGTCAAAAGATTTCATTCAGTGAGGTGTCCCGATGCAGACATGAAATGATATAAGACAAGTGGCAGCACCTACGTTATGTAAGAAGGCATCTCCAATGACCAGCTCGTCTACACCTGGCGATGATCACAGTGTCAGAAGGACAGCCAAGTCTGTTGCTTGCGCACTTACTGCTCAGGACGAGCAAGGTCCCATAGCACCAACCATAGTTGTCCTCAATGACGTCGCCACTAGCACCCGAGTCGAAGTTAGCCCCACGCGTGTTTCACAGAATCATTGTTTTGGAGTCGGACAGTGACTCACATCAGGTCTGAAGGCTCGATGGAGAAATCGACGCTGTCGAACGTAAGACTGATCGTGGCGTTCGTCAGTGCTTGACAAGGGACGATATAGTCGTCCGCATATTTGTACGCTGATCCATCAAAGAGGGCAGAGTACAGCTCTCCGATCAGTGAGTCGGGTCCTGATATCCCTGTTGAGCTATGCAATATACAGCAATAAGCTGCCTAGTACATAATCAACCTTGATGAGCGAACCGACTTACCCCGTATCGATGATCGCCGCCATATTCTGCCAGAACTCTTGTCCATTCACGTTGAATGCGTCTAGGTTGACTACGTACAATCCCAAATCATTATCTTGGGACTGCAACGTCGCCTGCTTGCTTGTATCCGTGTACGACCTGCATTCATTTTCATCAGATACTCATCCACAACTTCACCGCTGGATTCGGCAGGACAAGCAACTTACAGAGAAGTCACGTCCCCGATGGTCAGTTCACCTGTCAAATTGCAGAAGTCAATATCGACCACCTGCATATCAGACAATAGATGTCAGATATCGAGAAGGACGAAACGTACTGTCGGCACCATCCGCCTCGCGAGCGAGGTAGAAGCCCACGGTAGGCGACTGGATCAGGCCTTGTGAATACATCAGGCTAATAGCTGTCGGTGCGCCGTCGACCGTACCCTCCTGAACAGAATCGTCTGATCAGCACCCATCGTCGCGTATGCCCTCAGATAGGCTGTTACAAGAGGGCGCTGTACACTTACTCCTCGTGCCATTCCCCATAAGCCACTGGAGATCTCAATCGGTCAGCACTGCAGAGTCAAAACAGCGCTTGCTGCTCGCCTAAACTCACCTTGTAAATGTTCCCTCCCAGTCCAAGCCTGACCCAATAGTCGTCACAGCAAGCACATGTAGACCGTCCACAGTGTAGTCCCCGACTGCCAGCGTCGTGTTCGCGATACAGCCCGTTACTGAGCCGATGCCTACAAAGCGTTCAATCTCAGTCTTCATTCTCAAAGTCACCCATCAGGGGGAAGAAGCACTGACCGTACGTGATGGTCGAGCTGGAACAGCCAGATTCGGCAGTGAGGGTACTCAGTGTCATCCCGTCCGCTTCGCAGACATCGCACGATGTTGCAGGAACCCAGAACTCGTCACTGCCCGTATCGACAATGACGGCCATCTGAGTCCCACCGATCGTCACGTCGACGGTATAAGTCACTCCGCCGCTTGACGTCCCGTCCAGTGTGAGTTCATCGCGCCGGCGCCGGCGCGAGCCTCTATTGTCATATCTTGGGAAGACGGATCGTTTGGCAGATTGCTCGATCTTGGTTTGGACCAGAGACAAGCCTGTAGCGTGCTTGTTCAGCTTGAGGGTGGTAGCTGCGTGTGAAGTAGACAAGCAGAGGAGTATAGAGAGTGAAGCGAGGGTGAAAACGTGCGACCCCCGCATGTCGTATGTCCTATACTGCCTGTTCGTTCAGACAGGTATGACTTGCGAGTGTTATGATGTATTTGATTGAGTAAAGTGCTGTAGCACTCTGACACATGATATGATATATGAAGGACATTTGGCGATGTAGCAGACAGCAACTCTGGCAGCAATCAGCTGCGCTCATCTGCAGCACTCCACAAGGGGGCCAAGGGGACCTATGGATGTATCCATCACGGCGCCGTTTCGTTTCAAGGGTGATGTACTAAATTCCACGGGCCGGGACATCAAGTATGCGCAGCTGATGACTCTGCTCATGAAACAAAGGAGGGAAAGTGAGATGGGTGCCTTTGATGGATGAGCTGAAACATTGACTGACGTTAGGAATAATTATGGAATCAATGATAAACTTTGCATACTTGTTCAATTGAAAACTGTTTATGCACACTTCAAGAGGAGGTGCACGAGATTTACGAGAGGTACCAGATGCAAGACCACTCGTGATAGCCATCACGTCCGTTCGGCAATGATGAGACGCGTCTATGAGCTCGGTCCGGTCCGAAGCCGAATTGCATGTAGTCCATTCCCGTTCACATGAGGCCTTTCAGCGATCTCGCACAACAACGCTGTGGAGACTTATCTCGACCAACTGCTCGTAACCATCATCTAAGGTTGATTGAGTCCACTTCGAGCATCTTGCAATAAGCATGATTGGCAAGGCGAGCGAATGTTCAAGTTACAGACTCGTTATTTCGTCCCACAATGACGACTAAAATCAGAATCATTCACACTGCAACTACAATGCTCTTTTGAGGTAATGCCCCGCTCGTGTCCGATGCGCCGACTCGAACAGGGTGAAATGTACAATGGAGCTCTGTCCCAGAGTGAGTGGCGAGCGCATCAAAGGAAGGACAAAACAGCTATCTTGACGCACCCACCTCGTATCCTCCGCGAATCATATACAGTTTGAGAGGTCTACGGCACCATCGCATGCAGGGACTATACTCCTCACAAGCTCCAAAACTGATATCAGAAGACAGCAAGACCAACCAATCGATTAGCTTCCTCATCAATCATCCACTATGACCACGTCAAGTAGTACTTACCTTCCTCTGACGGTGCGCATACTGCACAAAGCGAGTGCCTGGGCCGATTACTTCAATGACGAGGTATGTGAAGAATACTCTGTCTGAAATGGCAACGATCTACTGACACTATGGAACGCAGCGTATGGCTCGGTGCACTGTACTACGATGGTTGAGCGAGAAGCTCGATCGCCCACCGTCGGCTCTAGCGCACTTATCACTGCTCTCCCTACTCACGCTCTTCCTGTGGAACCCCTACGATCTCTCGCCATTCCTCACCAATGCGCTGGGCGTCATCCCAGGTATATGGTTCACCGTAAAATACTTTTCTATCCTCGACGTACCCGATACCTTGACGAGGACGCCGTTGACCCCGAATCCCGGGTTGAGGAAGAAGGAAGTTGAATCTCAGCGTAAGGAGCGATTTAGGAGGTTATTGGATCACTGGCTCATCTGCAGCTCGATCATCGTGCTTGAGGGGTTGTTGGGACAAGAGGGGATTTTGGCATTGGTGCCGCTGTGGTACGGCGTTAAAGCCTGTTTGCTCGTTTGGGCTATGACCGGCCTATCTCTAGAGAGGAAGGAGATCCATAAGCCCAAACCACTGGTCAGTACTTGCATCCCTGCCTCGTCAAGAAGCTTCGTCGCATCGCAATAGCTGACGAGTCTGCGGCGTGATACAGCATCTTCGACCCAGACCTAAGGGTGCCCAGAAGAGCCAGCTGTTGCAGGAACCGGATCCCGAGCCAGAGGCTTTAGGCTCGGCGGCAATTTTGGACCCCGTCCGAAGCGGAAAAGCGAAATTACAAATCAGCAAATCATCTCCACCTCCTCTATCGCGTACCCCAGACGGCATGCACGAGGTTCCGACCGCGGCACCGACCACGAGCACTCCCAGTTCTTCTGAAGACGAGGATGAGAGCGGCGATTCGTCTGGAGATCATAGTGGATCGAGCCACTCTTCGCCCTTTTCACTCAGCGGTGGAAGTGGATCCCCTTCGCCTGCTTCTCCTGCTTCTCCTCCTGATTCGGCGCGGTCTTCCGATGATGCTGCGGAACCTGATTATGCAACCACGAACCATTCTACCGACTCGGCCTCGAGCGACAAGAGTGGCGTTAGTCAAATCGTGCGCGACAATGACAACAGCGGCGAAGGCAGCAGTGACAGCGATGAAAGTGACGATTCGAACGACATCGCCATTCTCCCACCCGGCACCCCGATGGACGAGCTAGCGCTACACGGTCTACGCACAGTGCAGGAAGAAGAGGAGAAACCCGAACTGCGTGATCCTGCGCCTATCCTCCTCACCCACTCGCTAGCGGACATCTCAGGAGAGTTCGGTGCTGTGGACTCAAATGAGAAGGTGCATTCGCCTGTGCAAGAGGGGGTGACGCGTCTCTCGCTTGATGAGCTTTTGGCACTTGAGGCTGAACCCGAGGAAGTGGCTGAGGTCAACGTGGCATTACGCGGCGAGAGGGTCGGGTCTAGCCTACTTCCGGAGGAGATTGAGAGAGCGGTGGGAGGGACGGGAGGGACGAAGCCACTCGTTATTACTCATGATATCCGGCGCTCTTCTGAAGCCGGGACGGCGATGTAGCTCGCAATAAGCCCTGCAAGCATAACATTGTCCACATTGGCTGGAGGTGGACTTGTATGAGACGGTCATTGAGGAATCGTAAATCTGGCTGCAAACAGCAATTGAAGTGTATTTACATCATGCATGTTCTGCTTTGTATCGCAAAATGACCAAAGGCTAATCAGTGAAAAAAGCTTGCGAAACGAGCAACGCCTGCTTCGAGTTTGTGGTGACTGACATGCCCGTTCATGTATACTGTGATTAGCCATAAGCCAACCCGCGCTCCCTCGCTCCTTTCTCCAGCTGTGAAGAGCTCCTTTCTGACGTTGGCGTCTCAGCACGTAACTCGCACAATCTCGATTTGGACAGTGTCAGCACCGCTAAACTGACCAGGCTTTGAGAATTCCAATGTTGTGGAGTGTAGTACAGTAAACAGTAGCGCGCCTCGTCCATCTGTGCGTTTCGTGGGGTACAGGCGGGGACGATGCCGTCCGAGTTCAAAGACCAGAGCAAGGCAAAGAGCAAGGAAAAGAGCAAGGCGAAGAGCAAGAGCTCGTCCTCATCCAAGGACGGCCAGTCGAAAGCCAAGTCGAAGACTTCCTCATCCAAACCCTCTTCCAAGTCCTCGCCGAAGAGTGTCGAGGAGGTCCAACAAGCCGAATGGGATGAGTTTGTCGTCTCCAGCGTGCGTTTCACTCTCTCACTACAGTATCCGTGCGTGACGGTATAGCAATATACTGTCGCAACGCTAAAGTACCAATCGTTCTCTTTGTATTCAGGTGAAGTCGCACGGCGGCTGGCTCGCACCTCCGATCGTATCCATCGCGCATACCCTCTCGATATCGGAACTGCACACTACGATCATCCTCATAACGTTATTCCTGCTGAGGCACCTATACCTCCCGGTATTCCTCCTACCCCACTGGTCGGGGATGATCACCCTCCTGATCCCCATACAGAACACACTCACTGCTATTCGCTCAACCACAGGTTCATCCTCTGGTTCCAGTTCCAGATCGAGCTCCAGCTCCAGCTCGAGCTCTTCTAGCAAAAGTAAGAGTAAGAGTAAGAGTGATGGCGACGCGCCACAGTGGTTGGTCTTCTGGCTCGTATGGCTTTCGTTGGAGTTCGTCAAATCTGCCGTCCGGATCTTCAGGCCGAATTGTCTAGGGCTGTACGAATTAGGACGTAGTGCTGCGTTGGTCTTAGTTGGTGGTGGGTGGTACGGTCGCCCGGCTCTCGTGAGTATACTGGTTCCTCGCTCTGAAGACCGGCCACGCTAATGACCAAATCTGACTCCGCGCATCAGCGCCCTGACGGACCGAGTAAAGCACTGCAAGAAGCTGAGAAACGCGAGGCGGAACAGGCCGAAAGCGGGGACGCATCCGACAAGAATAGAGATAAGGGAAAGGACGGAGACGGCAGCAAGGGCAAGAGTGAGGCGAACAAAAACCCGAAGAAGAGCAGTGGTAAAGGCGAGAAGGGGAAGGCTAAGGGGAAGAAGGAATAAATGGATTGCAGATCAAGTGAGGCTAAAGAGTACACACTGCTTGCATAGGTTTCTCTCTTGACTTTGACTTGTACTGGAACGATAGATCAAATATGACAACGCCTATACAACTGTGACCTGAACTAGATATACTGTATGACTGATCTCTCGACCGCCTCGCCGACCGTTTGCAACTCTTTGTCAAGTAGCTTAATTACGCTCATGGTGGAACCCGTCGCGCTTTTGTCCACACAGCAGGTCGTCTCTCGGTCGTGTGCTTTGAGATAAGTAGTCGCACACTCATCCTTGACAACCCGCGATCTTCCTCTCGATCTCCTCGATGAAGGGCGGATCGAGTCCTATCGATAATACAGGATTTAGCCCTTACACTATTATGCGCATGTATTACACCGTGACGCTCACTCTCCAGCTCATTTAGCAGTCTCCGATGCATCGCTGCGAATGCGACTTTCACCTGCTTGAGCGAGGTGGCATCGTTGACGAGGCGAGTCAACGAGGCGGAATGGTTGTAGAACTGTGATATCGGTATCGTGAGCCATGTTCAAGGCAGGCGCAAGACATACTGTAGGTACGATAGACTTGACTTACAAGCTCTGCCCTCAACTTCACTTTGCCTCGGTACTTTTTCTGGGCACGTTGGTTCTGGGATTGGCGCTCGGTTCCGTAGTTCCTCTTCCCCTTCTTCGCTTTCTTAGGCGGCGTCTTCTTGGCACTCGATGTCGCGGGACGTTCCCGCTGGGCGGCGGGCGGGGGACTAGGCGAGTACTCGTCCTCCGACTCGGTAGTGATAGAAGGATTGAACGAAGTGGCCGTGGATGATCTAGTAAGACTACGTGCGATATCGGGGCTGGGAGGCTCGTTCAGCTCAACTGCCGCCGTCTTGGGAGTCCTCTGATTACGTCCGGCAGTAACCTTGGGGACCGAAGCAGTACTACGGCGAGCAAGTGGCATCTTTTTGGGCAAAGTGATGGTCGCCGCTTTCTTCTCGGGAGTAGGGGTGGGGGTCGCAGAGTTCCGTTGGAAAAGTCTGAGGAACTTTCCACTTGATTTGAGGGAGACGGGAGTAGGAGGAAGCACCGTTGCTTTCGCCTTTCTCGTGGGAGTGGATCGGACACGCTGCGCAGGAGCGGCTTTCTTGGCGGTTCCCTTTGAAAAGCAGTCGAACAATCAGCACACAACGCAGACATATCCTCACACGTCCGGATGATTGAGCGCACACTCACTTTCTTCTTCGGGCTTCTCAGCTTGCCGCTCTTGGTGAGTTGCGGGCTCGCTGGGGGCTTTGTAATCTGCCCCGGAGGCGTGATTGGCAGTTCGACAATGGCGGAGCTAGGCGCAGGCGCAGGTATGTCCGAGGGCTGAACGGTTAATGAGGGCCGGAAGTACGCGTCGTCCTCGCTTTCACTATCAGATGTCTCAAAGTCGGACGACGTAATAGATGCCTCGACAACGGAGTCAGAACCGCAGTTCTCGGCGGGGCCAAAGAGAGCCTCGACGTTGACCTGCAACCCATGGACGTGAGCTGGGGAGGCAAGACCGCGGAAGGTGTTGGTCCCGAAGGATGCTTGTGGCTGTGTCTGCGGCTGTGGCTGTGAGTGTAGGCTCGACGTCTCTGAGAAACCGTAGCACTGGCTGTTGAAGGAGCTGAGCGGAAGTGCAGCCATGTGGTTGTCATGAGTGTTCGGATGGAACAAAGGGTAAGACTGGGGTGTGAGGAAATATGGGTACGCTGTTGAAAGCGATCATCAGCTACCAACTAACACGTTACGCACCTGAGTAATGTCTAGCGGACTCACGAAATCTCAGATCATTGTATCTCTGACTGTAATTGTCCGACGGAGTCATTGTTGAATATGGGAAGATTGGCGTTGGTAGAGCGGGCGGGACATGCGGGAATCGAAGGTTTTGACTGGGGATTGTAGGTATCGCTTCGATAGGCAGACCTGCCAGTACAGTATGCCATGCTTAGCCATCTTACATGGTAGTGCAAGGGTAATGAAGTGAATAGGACTCACCTATCGTCGAAGAGTCCAGCTGACCGCATTGCCAGTTCGTGAGCTTCGAAGGGGATATACACCCGTTTTGGTCACCTGGAATAGGAATCAATGTCAGAGAGCCGTGCAGCAAAGCTACGTTGAGCGATCAGATCGGATCAGGGTGGTGTGTCGTGTGTCGTGTGTCGTGTTGTGTTGTGTAGTGATGGGGAAAGTGAGTGAGTGTTAGTGATGATCGAAATGGCGCACTTGCTTGGTCAGATGTGTAATCCATATTGATCTTACTCGAGCTGAGAGGTAGGGGAACGAAGAACGGGAGAGTTTGGTAGCAGGAACTATGATTCTATGGTGAGTGATGAAGTAGAGAGTTGAAGTGAAGTACAACAAGAGGGGAATAGGATACACGGAGTAGCTGAGTAGATATACACCACGCACCACCTACCGCCTATCACCTATCACCTCGTTATCTTCACTCCACCAAGTAGACAACACTGCGCCCCGCCTCAGCTGATGGTACAGTAACGAAGAAGCATATCTCGCAACCCTCGTTCCTGTATCTGTGCACGGTGATCTTGCTGTTGAGCTTGCGGTGCGCGGAGAGCGGAGTGGAGAGACATCAGAGAGGCGACAGGAGAGGAGAGGGGAGAGAAGAGAGGAGAGATCTGCCAGGTTCTCGCCGTGTGGTTGCGGTCGATATGATTTGATGTTGGTGTTATTTGAATCAGCGCACGGATCACTCGTGTTTCGTTTTTCGTCATTTGACATTCGCCAAAGGACACCCCCGTTCCTCGTCGGCCGGTCGACAACAAGCATGATTGCCCCGGACCCGGTGTGCATGTGCACTCGTGCCATGATTAGTTTTTAGGTGTACGTCTGCTTTCGAGCTAGGTTACACCGCACCAGCTGTCTCAGTGAGTATAGATGGGTGGATGGGTGAATGGGTGAATGGGTAGAAAGAGCTGAGTGAGTACAAGGCTTTCAATCTCGGATCAAGGGTGCCGGTCACAAAGCGCTTTACTGACACTCTGACGCTGTACCACGACGTCAGTCCTGCACAGCGAATTATCACACCCGATGATATGTTTTTTTTGCGTATTACAAGCCAAAGGACCGTCGGCATCATCAGATTCTCGAAACGCAATGATGACCCATGTGACCACTCTCGGTCGAAAGGATGGTCGGTCGGATGCGGTAAGTACATGCGGTACGGCACGGGAAGGCTGGGAGGGCCGAGCCGTTTCAGTGTGTACTGGTAAATCCCTCACCTGTACCGTGATGTTTTGAGGATCAGTTACGAGTAAGATCGGTCGTTGAGCAAAAGTAAGCAACGCTGCGCAGCCAAAAAAGGTTGTCTGATCGTCACTGTTCTGGGGTGGTCGTGCAGTCGGATATGGTGCATGGGAGGCGACTGTCAATCAGGTCGGATGAAGATTTGACGATGCGACATGCTGATAGTGCTCTTAGCAAGCGGCTATGGCTTGACAACAACGGCTGAGTGCTGCACGCAGTGTCAGAGATGTAGTTATGCAAAGTACGATACAAATGAGTGCACTCCAAAAGGGCGGGGACATGAACGGGATCAATCATGCTGGCATATCTGGAGTCAGGGGTAACTTGGATTATTGACGTGATTATATCTAATTATGCATCTACTATCTATCTATCTACTCTAGCATGCTGGATATATCTCAGAGACATCAACTACTCGCTAGTAACGACGCGCCTCTGTGCGCGCCAGATATCCCAGAGACCGCCCCACGAGGCCAACCACGCTCCGACCGACTTGGTCTCGCTCGGCTGCTCAATCTCCAGATCGGGGTCATTCTCATCTATCCTCGAGTCGTCTAGGATGGGGCAATGCATAGAGCGCTTCTCGACTATTTGGCCACCTTGCATGATCCATATCACGTCGTTACTGCTGCGTTTCAGCGAGAGTCACATTGGTATTCAGGAAGAGAAGCCGACTTACCGATCGCCAGGATAGGTTTCTCTTGCGTTGGTTGCGCCCAAGGCTGTGGCGATGATGTTCAGCTCGAAGTGTTTCTGCGCGTGCCATATGTATCAGCTGTCGTGTACCATTTGAAATGAGTGGTGGACATTGAACATACCCAGCTAATGAGGATGTCCTGGTCCGAAGTCTTGGCAAAGTCCTCGACGACATTGACAATGCAGCTCGCTTCCGAGTTTGCACTGCGCATCGAATATCAGCACAAGCACGCTCACTAGTAGTGTCTGGTGGAATGAAGAGACATACCAGGAAGTGTCGATCTCGAGACCCAGGTCTTTGGCCAGCGGCGCAACAGTCGCATAAGTCCTCTCTGCCTCTTTCTGCCCATCGTTCACGCGGGGAGCGGCGAAGATATGCCCGATGTCGTACTCTGTTGATTCATTTCCAAAGAGCTAGAGCCCGAAGTCAGCTCGCAGTCCACATTACTTGGATCGTAAAGGCACAAGACCACTTACTGTACGGATGAACTGGGCTCTCTCCTTGCCCTTGTCGCTCAAGCCATTAGGCATCTTTCCTGGTCCCCAAGGCCCACCAGGTCCACCAGGTCCTCCGGGTCCTCCGGGTCCTCCTCTACCAGGCGGGCCTCCACGGCCACCTCGTCCACGACCGGGAGGTCCACCACGCCCACTGCCAGGTGGTCCTCGACCAGGAGGTCCCCATGGCGGGTGCTCCCAGAAACTCCAGACCCACTGCCAGCCGGACAGCTGCTTTCCCTTCTTGTGGCCTGGGAAAGGGGGCATCTGGGACTCTGCGCTGCCCGTCTTGTTCTCCCCCGAGAACCCTTTCTCCGCATGACGAATGAGGATGATGCGATTCGAGTATGCCGGAGGGAGCGATTTGGTGGATGATGGCATTGGTGTAGCGGTGGTGCTCGCGGCCACCAGGGCGAGGACGACGATGATGGAGAGCGAGGTAGTGACGACTAGCTTCATTGTTGACATAAGTGTATACACTGGTTCAGTACGATAAATGGTAGACGGTGGAAGTCATTGAGGAAGAGAGGGGCCTTTAGTCTCAGGATGCATGCTCTGTACCACTTATAAGCGTCGAAAGCGACTGCGCAAGTGAATAACAAATTTGATTTTCCTGCTGTGCAGCAGGACGCTCCTGTTTGTTCGCGTCAGTCAGTCATGTCTCGCAGTGACTCTGTCTCTGTCTGCGTGTACTGTGCCAGTGCATTTCCTTTATCAGATTACGAAAAATGAAAATTGACACCGCGCATTTCACGGATGCGCAGCATTAGCATTGGCGCTGCTCGTGTGCGCCAAGCCTCGCATACAGTAGTACTCTATATGCGGTATCCCCTTTTCGGCCGAGGCGGTACTCGGACTACGCATAATTCAGCGGCAATTATTGGGATCTGACATTTGCCACTCGTGCGTTGACTGTGCATTGCCGCTGCTCAGCCGCCGGCCGATGACAGACTGTCCAGCAGACCAGATATATCTCGTACCGTCTCTTGAACAGAAACACCTTTGCCAGCAGCAACTTTAGCACTTGAAAATGAAAAAACAAGGACAGTGACACGGTCAATCTGAAACATGACAGAGGACGACTTACTCGGGAATAGGGATTTGCAGTGACTGTGGCACCTGCTAATGACGTTTCAGTTATCCTTATCCTTGATCTGGCGCGTACCCTGCTCGAGTACTCGGTCAAGTCAAAGTGCTGGTGCAGAGGGCGTAGTGATCGTTCACCAGCATCAGCTCACTCACATATCCGATCATATCCTAACTCATCTCAAATCATCCTTCTCACACTCCCAGTAGGAACAGCACCATCGCTATACCTTCATCGCAGAACTTCATCGAGAATGGACGCACGACGCGGCTCAGGACCAATGTCCCAAGCAGGTCTGCCATCTCACATCGCATCTCAGGGGTGAGTTGGTTCAACAGCACAGAAGTGATCGACCATTACATGGTATACAGTCTAATCTCATGTTCACTCATAGCTCGACCGGGCCCAATCCTCAACGCACGCCGACAGGACTCCCGCCGCACGTCGCGCTACCATTGATCCAACCAGAATCAGACGCATCTTCGTCCAGTCTGCTGGAAGCTGTCGTCGGCCCCGGTTCCGACAGTGGACCAACCGCAGCATACACTCAACCACCATCTCATTTGCGACAAGGAAAGTCTGGCGGCTCAGGATCTGGTATCACTCAGGCTCAGACGAGAGAGGAGGAGACGGACGAGGGCGAACGGGAAGTGCTGGGCGATGCTGGTCCGCGGCTCAATAGGCCGCAGCAAGGGAAAGAAGACGGAGAAAGCGATGAGATAGTCAAGGAATTACAGGAGAAGGTGGCTAAGCGGTAAGCCTGTCGTGAACCTCCATCAGTACAGGGTGCACATTGACATCCCCACTCATATCTCATTCGAATCGCATTTGACTCTCGTTGCTCTCGTCACTCATCACTTCACTCCCTCTCCTGGATCTCCGAAATAGTCGATCACAACTCCCCCAGCTCGAATCACAACTTGCGGAACTCGAGGCGCAGATCAAAGCCGCAGAAGAGCGTTTGGCCCACGTCCAATCGAAAGAGGCCGTCCCTTAGGCCGACGCCAGGCCGGCGCGAGCTGCACGACAGAGTGGACATCGCTTATCCTTCGCTACTTCCGAGCGTCAACCGCTTCATCGCTGCTTGCATCGGCATAGAAATGGGTGTCTCGCCCAACACATTGTTATCGTCCCTTTATCCATCGTTCATAATCCATTGTTCATTATCCATTGTTCATTATCCAATGTCCACTGTACCATATCCATCCATCCCTATCTCCCAGCCATCATGTCTATTAGCACCTTACGACCCTTCACGTCCCATGCCATGCCTTCCTTGCATCCTATTCGTCACGCAAAGACATGTTAACCGTTTCAAGCATACGAGAAGATCACTTGTCTCCATTACTGCATTCCGACGCTTGATATCCACTCATCAGTCGCGTTACACCTTGACACTGCCATCCTTTGTTTTCGTCTCCGTAAGGGTGTGGACGGCTTTGACTCTCCCTTTTACTAGCAAAAAAAAGTTTGCCCATACAGTGTACAAGCGTGGATGACTGAATCAACTGGGCATACATCCACATGCAGCTGCTTCATCACCTCACTGATTTACTCTCAGGTATACAGCATTAACTAACCAACGCTAGGACTCACAGCTGGCCTGTTGTTGATCAACATGCGGCTCCTACCCACAATCCTCCTCACCTCTGTCCTCATCGGAGGACAGGCACTGGCGAGCTTATTCGGATCCGACTCGTCATCCACCTCGAGTGCCTTCGCCTCCGCCTCTTCGGCCACATCCACTTCAACAACCAGTAGTACTACGGACTCCGAAGTGGCCTTTCTGGAGACTCTGCAAGCGGCCGAGATTTCCTCCATGTCATGTTTGATCACTTTGGTGAACATGACCACGACGAACATCGGGACCTGCCTGGACCTAACGACGTTGGCCGACTTGATCGTGCAGCCCACCACCTCCGACACTGATACCGATACGAACTCGACAGGCTTTTCGGATCAGCTCGATACGTACTTGACTACTGTGTGCTCCCTAAGTTGCGCGGATAGCGATATCGCCGACGCGCAAACGCAGTTGGATAATTGCGATAGCACTAATTCGCTTGTTAGCGTACTGAGCAGCGTGTTGGATAATTACTCGACGAGCTACAAGACATTAGCTTGTTCGGTGCATTAGTGAGTTGCGTCGCCCACCGCACTTGCCTTCTGGTAATACGATCGAAGCTAATTTTGTGCGTCATGGTAGTAATAGCACCTCAGACCTGTGCTTGCCGCAAGTCCTCAGCACGTCGTCGATCGCGAATAGTAATGCCTTCTTCGACGACTTGGTCACTGGAACGGACCTGGACCAATACCAAGATACAGTCTTCGCCAATGCGTCATGTACTGGGTGCATGTACGAGATGTTCAAAGCGGCGTGAGTGCGCTGCTGGTCCTCTGCACATACGAAATAATGAGGATTGTCTTGGGGATATGGGGCTTGGAGCTTACAGCGAAATGACCGTTACTGTATAGGCAATACACCATCTCAGGTGTACGAGGACAAAACGTCACGAACGCGTTCGGCGATCACCTCGAGAACGATTGTCCAAGTGCCACGTCCACGTCCACTGCATCCGACTCGTCGACTAGTAATGGTACGAGCAGTAGTAACAGTACTAGTAACAGTACTAGTACTAGTACGATCAACTGGAGCGACGTGGAAGATCAGCAGATCCCCGACGCACTGCAGGTCAGCCAGAGTACCGCCACTGCGTCTACTTCTAGCGCGGAGAGGGGGGTCATTGGAAGTTGGAAGGGAGGTTTAGGTGGGACGATCCTACCTATAGCTTTAGGAGCGATCGTGGACATTGTGCTTATCGTATAGAGCATAGGCGCGTACATCCCCTTCGTGTTTCTCACTGTATGCATTCCACCACACTAAGCCAACGGGCTTACTATACCCGCACTCGAACTCTACTCGGAGTCCCAACCTTCTATACGAATTTCAGGAGGGTAGTTACCACCTGACTCAGCCTCTTTGTCTATCCCCCCACCCTTTTTCCCCGAGTCAGTGTCAGACAGAGAGGCATTCTGCATCTCTCGGGTGATCTGATTGAGCCCGGCGGTATCAGCAGCATCAGTCGCAGACTGCTGTGTGACAAGCGGTATCGACGTGGAGGCAGAGCTGGTCGACTTCGATTGGGTCGGAAAGGTGGTTCGGGGTCTTGGCTGCTTGATACGCCGGATGGGGGAAGTGGGGGACTGAGAGATTCCAGACGGGGCGCCGTATCCGTATTCGGGAACACTGTCAGTGAAATGCGTATCAACTCTGCTCCGCCCCGTTGAGTATGTCTGCTGGCCGCCGACACACAGCAACATGCCGCTGGACTGGGACTGGTTCATGGACAGGTCCATAGCCGTAGAGCTCGTCTGTTCCCCCTTGACGAAACTGTTTCGTCTCGCGGTCGAACTTGACATTGCCGACATGGCGTCGTTGTCCTTGTCGTCGTTGTTGTCGGTCTTGAGCGTGTCAATCGAGTGCCGACGCAGCCGCTTGCCCCCGCGGTCAGGACGGTTCGACTCGGTATCTGAGAGATTCCTCTTGCTTGATGACATGCTGAGTGTGACAGCTAGTGAATCTTATACGCTCTCAAAAGACGTGCTGAGTGGATGTGTCTTGTGTGACGGTTGTCGATCACTTTGCGGAAAGAGTAACGTGAACAGCAATGGAGTGTTCGAAGTCAAATAAATGATAGCGAGGGATTTGCCGCCTGGTCGATTTGCACGTCATGCAGGAAGATATCCTGGCCACCTTTCTTCTTGGGGCTTTTTGCTACCGCTACAGCAGCTTGTGCGAAAGGAGGCGCTAACAAGCGAGAAGAAGTGAAGATAAGTGCGTTGCACAAGATCAAAGGTGAGGCCAAGTGCCACGTCACATGGAGCTCCTGCTCTTCGCTACAGTACGGCCGCTGTGTGCTTCAGTGCAATACGAAGGACAGGTATGGCAAACTGTATGCATTCACTGTAGCTACTGGCTCTCTCATTAGTGCATAGCATCCACTGCT
This sequence comes from Cryptococcus sp. GC_Crypt_5, assembly GCA_026538355.1. Taxonomy (NCBI): domain Eukaryota; kingdom Fungi; phylum Basidiomycota; class Tremellomycetes; order Tremellales; family Cryptococcaceae; genus Cryptococcus; species Cryptococcus sp. GC_Crypt_5. Next base: position 201,022 of record JALPBZ010000007.1, read on the forward strand.
CAATGCTTGTGAGCAGACGGGGACAAGGGGTATGAAGCGCCACACAAATGTACCTCATTCATCATCATCGATCTCCATTGTGTGGCCTCGATTCTACTCCGGCTCTTTGCCCCACGACCCCATTTCGAACACCAGTGGATCCGTGTTCTTGCGTTTCAAGCGCGATTGTTCAGTCTCTTGAGCAGAACCATCGCCCGCTTGCTCACTACTGGAAGCGCCGGCCGTGGCGGTGTCAGTAGCCTTCACATTGGTGCCAGTGCCAGTGGCACTGGGGGCGAAGTCCCGGATGTCTGATTTGGCTGCCACAGGCGCATCAGCGTCTTCCGACTTGTCAGCCTCAGGTAAGGGCGTGCGGGATCTTTCGGAGCCGACGACGGAATCGATACTAGAACCGCCCGATGGGGCATTCGAGGCTTCGTCTGACATTATGGCAGTGTTGATATTCTATCTCCTCGCTAGCAGCAGCTGCACCTATACCCACGAGACATGCGAGCTTGGCATTGTCAGCTTACCGTCGTTGTGTGTTGTTGGTCTCAGCAGAGACAGCAGGTGCTTGTAGTGGTAGAAAGGTCCTGTACTAATCTGTCGAAGTAGGAAATGGAAGGCATGGACACTCCAGCGTACACAGCCTTTTATACCCCTCTTTCAGCTGAATGTATATCGTGCATTAGACAAAGCCATTTTGCTTGATCAAAAGAAAGTATGGTGATCCGTTCATTTGTAGACAAAGACAAATATGATACTTCACCTTCTCTTGCCATACGCCACACTGAAAGGTTCGCCCTATCGACGCACAAGCGAGGAAACGCTGAGACCGGGCGAAGGCTCCGATAACGTACAATGATTTGGACGCAAAGTAGTACTGTGACCGCCTTCGATCAGAAGCGCTTTACGTCATGCAACCACGTCGAGCCGAATAGGGGAAGGTGAAAGGAGAAGAAGAGCAAGATAAAGGACGATCTATAGTATGCCTATCTGTGAAGGGTTGGAGCTGGAGAAGGCAATGACTGCTACTCGAGTATCACGATGAGAAAGGTAGTGCGAAGATTATCGCAGACCGATGACTCATGACGACTCATATCTTGACATTCTCTTGATCAAAGCTGACCTCCTCGCCGCTTTTCGCGCTAGGTTCTGATGACGTCTTGGGTGAATGGAAGGGAATGTCTGCTCTCGCCTCGGACCACCTCTCCTGCTCCCTAGACCTGGCTTGAAATATACAGTGTGGCAGTTACTGTACGAGTCTCCGTTGTCTACTACCATACTGTAGGCAGCGATTTTGTGGCGCTGACCAAAAGAGGTCTCAGTAGTTTGAGCTCATAGGTCTATGATATTTGTCCAGTGCGACAGTGGGTCTAACAGGCTGTGGACTGTCCGATGCAAGGCGCTATCACTTCACTGTTGCATCCTGTCTACACATACTACGCCATAGACTCAAGACCGGCTGAGCTGCTCAAATGCCTTCCGCTATTCCAGACATACGTGCGTTTCGAGCACAGATGGAGGAGGAAAGAGCCGCAGGTCGACCTACAATGCAATCATCTACAATGAATTCAACTCGTCCTCCATATCCTGCTCCTCCTTGGAGAGCTGTCTGGTATCGGAATCCGAGGTGGATAGAAGAGTTTGCGCCAGCGTATTCCGTGCAGCCGGACTGATTTGCTCTCGGTAAGATGATCCAGGCTGCGCCAGTCCGGCTCTAGCTGCAGCCCGGCGTTTCGACGTGGGAGCCGTGTTGGCGTTGGTCATGATTGTGATCGCGATCGATTTCTCTCGTTGCTTGTCTTCGATGCTTTTCGACTCGTCTGATTCGATACGGCTGAGAGCACGCTGTTGTTCGTCGATATGAGCAATCAGAGTCGCCTCTCGCCAATTGTCGAACTGCTGGTGTGAGGCTGCGTTCTCCAAAGCCATCTGCGTCTCGGTCCTCGACAACACTTCCGACTTAGTCTCCAGCGCCCTAACAGAACTGGTCCCTGCGGAATCATCTGGCAACTCAGCGCGTACGGTATCGCCTCCGTCCCAAGCCACGTTGGAGCCCTCAGAGTCGCGGCGGCGCTTGAGTCTGGATGAGCTACCGGGGTCGGTAGAGTCGAGTAAAGAAGATCGTTGGTTAGGCATGATTCTGGCGTAATGATGGTGTAGTGTTCTGAAGCTTGTATGAAACGTGGATTGACAGTGAGGAGAAGTGGATAGTCTACGACCTCGCGGCGCTGCCAGCCTTTATAAACCTTTCTACAGTATTGTGACCACGTCGCTGCATTCTGCGCTTCTATCAAGGGATGCGCATGATGCAAGCTTCTATCAAGGGAGGTGCTTGATGCAGGAGTTTTGGTCATACTCCGTCACACGACGACGCCGTCTCGTTGCGCGCGCAGTAGACGGATTCTCGGATGAGGTTCGATCAAAGGTGATCGTCCATTCATGAGAGGTATGCCAGGCCGCTTCGGTGAAGAGAAGAACCCAGCCAAGCTACAGTCACTGTTCGATACTGCATGCCTATTCAAGAGGCGCTGCGCTGCAACTGATGGAGCACCAAAACATGCGCTATTTTTGCATAACGTCTTTGCATCTAACTAAGATCTATCTCGTCCATCGCGTGGTCCTCTGCAGCCTCCGCATCAGGCTGAGCCGCTTCGGACTGAGCTTGAGCGTTACCTGCGGCCTTCGCTTTCGCCTTGGCCTTCGCTTTGGCTTTTTTAGCCTTTGATTTGGCAGTTGCGGCCGAGGCGGAGCCTGTGGTCGAGGGCTCGGGAGAAGGAGAAGGAGCGGTGCTAACTGCAGGTGTGATGTCTGCTGAAGTGAGATCACCAGGCGAGGTGGCTCGAGATGCGTCTACGCTCTCTGCTGCGGGAGCATGCCCATTGGTAGTACTGCCGTCTTTGGGTGGCGAGCGGTCGGCATCGCACGAAGGCTCGGCCGCAACTGGCACAGCAGGTGTAGAGTCAGGTTCCACCTGGCTCGAAGCTGCTTGTTCCACAACCTGGGTCGACGTCTGTGGCTCAGCGTCCTCCTTCGCTGAAGTAGTTGCTACGGCGGAGTGAAAGTGCGCAACGGCTTCATCGATAGTAGAGGCTTTTGGTGATGCCGCCGGTTCGTGCACAGGGGCAGGCTCCGCGATGGTAGGTGGCGATGCACTGACTGGTTCAGCTACTGACGCTGCCGGCTCGGGCAAGGCTTCTGGCTCTTCGACCACGGGCATCGGAGATTTCTCGACTGCAGGTGGAACAGGATCTGATTGTCCATTGGGTATAGACTGAGATTGGCCATCGACAGTCGCTGTAGATTCGTCAGGCGGAGCCGCTGTTGACGCTGCTGATGGCAAAGGTTCTTGCTCTGCTGCTGCCTCTATAATTGCTGGAACGGCCGGCGATATCACTGATGATGAGGCGGGCGCTGGGATTGACTGAGATGCGGGAGGACTTGTAGTTGTCGGGGAGGTCACGGGGGAGCTGGATGGACTGGCTTTGAGAGGGAACTTGAATCCGCTACGAGGTCGTCAGTGTCAGCAGAGATGTAACGCTTCTAAACAAGCTCATAATATCGACACTGACCGATCGAGCTTCCCGTCTGCTTCGGGCTTAGGACTCCTAGGTCTTCCCGTGTCCACTTCCAGACTTGCCTCTCGACTCCTTCTCCTCTCCATGGATCCACTGCCCGAGCCAGATCCTGTACTGGGCCCAGTCATGCTCATACGGGCGATAGTCTCGGGACTGGGCGACCGACCAATCTCTTCTGCGTTCTCACGGGTGGGCGATGTTGGTGCAGACGAGATGAAGGGAAGTGAGGATCGTTTGAGCGGTTCAGGACGACGGAAGGGGGCAGGATCTGATGATACAGAGGTGGTAGCTGGCAAGGCCGGTAACGAGTAGTTGGAGATAGGTACAAGCCTGTATGGAGTCAGCTCTGTACGTTTTTTAATAACGCGGATTGTTTGGGAAGCTCACTTTCGACCCTCTGCAACTGCGAATAGCCACCCGGGACCAACGATAGGCAAGTTGGCTCGAGCAGCTTCCTGATACTCTCGATCGACGCTTCCGCCCCTTCCTGAGTCATCACCGCCAGTGATTGGGGTGGTACACACGAAATGCGTCGTGTCGAGGGCGACAGTAGGTGACTCTCGTGCTCCAATCCGCTGTAAACATCCCCGAAGCTGCTCCAGCAGTGCGGGGGGTTGTATGGGTCCAAAGTGGATGAGAAGACCGGTCAGGTTGCTGCGAGGTTGTCAGCTTGACCAAATTTTCTTATACACGCTGCAGAGAGCCGACTCACTCCATGGTATGTGTGCGCACACGGATCAAGTTTGATGAATATGTTCCGGCCGTTGTTTTGCTGCATCATGTCAGTTTACGCTCATCATGCCATGAGGACAGCGATGAGAATAGCTGGCGAGACTCACAGGACAAGCTGGAACGTATACTCGTCACCGCTCTGCAATCCGCCAGTCTTCCACTCCCTCTTCTCCTTTCGTCCTTGTCCAACTTCCCCGCCGACCCTGCCCCACCGCTGGCCATTCCTGAACATCTCCAAACCCCTGAAACCACCACTGCCCAAATCAATCTTATCCCATTCCACACAAACGCTAGTCTGCGTCACATTCCGCAATTTCAGTATGGGCGCTTTGGGCGGCGTGGAGAATGTCGATAAGACATTTGATTGTAGGTTTGCGAATGCGCTTTGGGCTTTTTGTTCGGCTTCGATGTCCCTTGATACGGTTATGGTGAGGATTGAGCCGGGGCCGAGAGGTGGGGTGTTGGGTGATGGCGATGGAAGGAGCAGGGAGGGAAATTCCAGCAGATGGGCATTAGGACCCAGCAGGATGGCCTATAATCATACTTCAGCTTCTTCCATCTTTTGGCGGTCTATCGAGGATATGTTGCTGCTCACCATTCCAGCATCCAGCTTGCCCAACGTGAATGTGACTTCGGCAAACAAACAAACATGTCAGATAAAATTTATGTCCAGCACAACGACGATACGAGCTCACACTGCTCCATCTTGCCTTTGGAATGGTGGTTGATGCTGTTGCCGCGCTGCAGCGTATACTGCGAGCTCGAAGCTGACGGTGTAGACGAGTACGACATGATGGGATAACGTGGGATCGTTGGAGCACCAATCCACTTGATGCTATCTCGAACGTATTACTTGCGGTCAGCCACGTCGCAGGCAGATGGCAAGAAGCGGCGCGCTATACGACCGGTACTGTTGTAGAGGGCTGGACGAGTGCGAGGTTGTCAATGTCTCGTTGAGCTGAGCGGAAAGAAATCAGTAGCTCAAAGCGCAGAAACACAGAAGCACCGACACAGCAACAATCGACGCGCGCGTGAATGATCCACATCACGTGTTTTGCATACACTACTAGTGGTCACGTGCTTTTCGGATGAAATGCTTCTCGGACAGGCAACATTTCATGACAACATCGACAACATCCATGCATATCTCTAGAACCGCTAAAGCTACATGCTCCAAACTTCAGGACGTGCCAGAGGGACCTGCTGTCCCGGTGTCCCTAAATCCTGACTCCGCTCCGGCTCTCCTGACTCGAGCTGTGCGCTTCCGCCTCTCGCGGCCTTCCCTTTCCCTGTCCTTCCTTCCTTCCAGTTCCTGAGCTTGTTCTTCTTGATAGAGTGGGTCATATAATTGGCCCACAGGGTGCCTGACTTGCTTCCTACTGCCTCTGGTTGCTTTATCGAGTGCTTGTGCTGCTTTGACGGTTTGTAGCTCTCTCTGAACGAGAGCGCTTTGAGCCATCAATCCCTCTGCCCCCTTTTCAAGCTTCAACATCGCTTTGACAGGGTCGATTTCGCCATGGCGCACCGCACGGTTGTTAGAGCGGATCATACGCACTGATGTGGGGGTCTCTAGGGTCTCCTCGATGGCTTGGGGAGGCGGTGTAACTGGCTCTGGCTCATCAATGTCCCAAACAGCGCGATCTAGCGGCCAAAGTCCCGCTTTTCGCCAAGCTGATCGAATCTGCCGTGATCTAGCGGTGTCCTTCCATGCCTGTTGGTGCCAGGCCCAGAACATCCCCTTCGAGACATTCCTTCCCTCTGATCCTAGTTGATAAGCGTCCATCTGATCATGGTACACCTTCTTGAGGCTGTTAAAGAAGTCGACATCGAGTGGTTGCAGTCTGTGCGTCATGTTTGCCGGGAAAATGATGGTGACGATGTTGCGAGACCAACACGCCTCGAGGAAGTCGACACCGAAGTGACTCTCATGACCATCGAGGAAGAGAAGGCGCCTGTCACGCCCATTCCTAGCTAAAGCGCTTGTTGAGGGATCGAAGGCGTCTTCTAGCCATTTCTTCAGTATGTAACCATTCGAGTATCCAGAGTCGGTGATCATGGCGAGCTGTCGAACATCGTGCAGCTTGATCTACCAGGACTCCATCATTTCCTTCCCAGAGTAGATGATCAAGGGAGGGATTGGTGCGCTGTCAATACCAACACAGGCCACCGAGGTGATATGCTCGCTAGAGGCAGGAAGTGCTTGGTTCGAACCGCCCTTCCCAACTCTGCGCTTCTTCCTAGCACTGTTGAGCTCGAATCCAGTCTCATCCATATTGAAGATCAAGTGAGGGGCGTACAATCCAGTGTCATAGACGTCCTTGATCTGTGCGCTGTTAGATTTCGTCCCAAAGCAAGCGCTCATAGCGAGGTAGATCCATCAGCCTACTCACCAGGTTGTAGAAGGCTGTTCTGGTGGCTGTAGTATCTGCCTCTATACGTGCACGATCTTTATAAGGAAAGAACCGCGAGTGCAGCTTATCAAGATGTCGCTTGAAAAACCGATTCGCCCAGTTTCGATCGACATCCTTCTCTGCTATGGCTGTAGCAAGCTGCTTGACGTGTGCAGGTGTCAGGAGGGTCCCTCGCTCTGCGTACTCGTTGATTTTAGCTACCAAATGATCCTCCTGGACTGCAGAGAGCAGTCAAGGGACGGAGGCAGCGTGGGAGGAGTGTTTACCGGTATGACGGTCGTGTAGGGTCGATTTCTTCACATCGAAGTCTTTTGAAAGCTGTGCATAGGTCTTCTCGGGGTGCTTGTCCTTCTCCTGAAGTGCTGCATCGATAGAATCAGCCATTGTTGAGATAGAGTGAAATGTAGTCGATAACAACATGAAATGATAGATGTCCGAGAAGCATTTCATCCGAAAAGCACGTGACTACGAGTAAAGATCATTGTGGCACTAGGCGCTTTTCACCGAGATCACTGCTCCCTTCAAGCTGCGATTGCCATCCTTTCAAGTCGGCTCCCTGTGCATAATAGACATGTGCAGGTAGTTTGGTGAGCCTGATGTATCTATCTTATGTCTCCCAGCACCGATGTGCTTGAAATGGGGTATTGAAGGGTCAACGAACAAGGCGATCAGCTCCTACATTCATTGTTCCAAATGCGAGATGGCTATTTCGAATACGGTCAAGATCATCTGTGAGTGACACCACCAGACGGATCCCTCCCATTCTCACACCACACCAAAGTTACAAGCTCATCAATGAACGACTCGCAGTGGTGGTAGCGGCGCCAGCTGTTTTCTTTGCAATCCTCTTCGTTCTTGCTTTACTATATCGCCGCCATCGTCTATCTTCTCGCCGGGGGCAAGTCCAACTGAATGTTTCGATTTGGGATCGAAAAAAGAGTCATAGAGTCTTGCCTCATTGCCAGACCCGCTCCGAAGCTCATGATACCGCCCATCAAGATGAAGATCACGAGTGCGAGGGCAATGTAGGAACAGAGAATGCCAACGGGGCTGGTGACGCCTCAGCCCCCCTCCCGCATTCCACTTCCACGCATACCCGAACGATATGGGATAGAGGTAGAGGTGCTAGTCTCTCCCAACCGCATTTTGTCGAAAAGACTCTGAGTATACGACGAATCTCCGCAGACCCATACGCTGTCGAGAGGATCAGCAGAGTCCACTCGATCTCTTCAACACTGATCGCCGGCCCCGATGAAACCGACGAAACCGTTGCGAGCTTGCGAGATGGTGGCGAAGAAGGAATCGCATGTTCATCTTCCGAAAACTTGCCCCTTGATCAGGCTCAACGCGACTCAGACGAAGACATAGCTGCAACGCGAAACAGGAGTACCTCTCTAGTACCTATAACCAATGGGAATGCGGTAAGAGTGTTGTCTGTGAGAGAGGACGTGATTGATCTAGGAGAAAGAAGACCTTCTGCCCTCTCGGCTGGTACTCCTATTAACGATCTAGGAGGAAGACTCTCCGTCAGACGAGTCAGCGCAGGAGGAGCCGAGGATATCATTCTGGTCCAAGGACACGCAGCTCGTTCTCAGCAACGTTTCTCCTCGATATCGGCCGCGCCACACCCGTTTAGCGCGGAAGCGCTCTCGCGCTCGTCAGTGACCCCTCGCAGCTCGATCGACAGTCGCACCGTAGCGCTCCCAGCCTTCTCCCGCAGACAGTCGGCTTCACGACCGCACACCCTCACTCTCGTCTCCCCTACGGGGCATACTCAGGAAAGACCGAATAACCGATTTAACGCCAATTCCACTTCAGGCCGCGCAGAAGAATCAGTGACAGTAGCGCTAACAGCCAGTTCGACGCGAGCGATCAAGTCCGCCAACCTGAGTGTGGGCTTAGGCTTGGGCACTGGCGTGCCACCCACCACAGCCTGTTCGCATTGGTCCGAGTCAGATGCTGGGAATACGCCGATTGAAAGCGGGAAGTTGTTCCAAGCATGGGTCGGATTCCCGCCCAAGCGGACTGATGGTCAAGCTACCACCGTTCGTCCTCTGCTACTGGATGAAAAGACGAGCATTCCTGTTCCTACAATCAACCTTCCTCCCTCTCCTTCTCGTTCGGCCCCTCTCGAAATGGCTGACCAGCCCTGCCCGGTGCCACCTGAAGGTGTATCCCTGGCCATTCCGGAGCTTGCAGGTACGAGGCCCGGTCTCGCGCCGCCCTTGACTGCCTCTTCGACCAACATTGCGGTCCGCGACAGACGGGCAAGTGCTTCGAGCATTACGAGCACGTCGAGCGTAATGAGCAATACAAGCAACACTAGTGCGGCCAGCAGAGGTAGTCGGATCACGTATCTCGCCGACGTAGTCAAACATCACGAGAAACGGAAGTCTGCCGCGGAGACACCGCTCGACGGTCGCCTACTCAGTGCGAGCTCGCCGTCGAGGATGGGGAGGATAGGAAGGAAGAGTATCGTCGATGAGTATGCGCCCGTGATCCCGTTTCCTAAAGGCGTGAGTGGGGATGGAGAGATGGGTATTATCGATGATGGGGATGAACTGGCCAGGGCGTTGTAGCGCTGTAGCGTTGGAGACTTTCAGACCTGTTCCGCAGATCTATACATCTAGTGAATCTAGTGAGTCTAGTGAATCTAGTTCTAAATTCTAAAATCTATGTTATATGTCAACTACAACTTGTATCGTGGTCCTGGGTATCAACGCGGTCCAACGCAGCGTACAGGAAATGAACTGTGCACGACGTCACGACGTGCGACGTACTCACACACGCGGCGGTGGATAGTGTATCGAGAAAAGGGAATGAGGCTATGACCAGCTCATCCTGACTCCCACACCGTCCTCCCCTCCCTCTTTCCGCATCTTCTCCTTCCTCTCCTGGGCTTTCTGCACGTCCCTCTCAGCTTGCTTCACAGCTGCCATCTCCCTCTCTTCTTCTTCTCCTACTCCTGCTCCAGCTCCACCTCCCGAAGCCTGCGCGACCTGCGCGTGAGCTTGCGCTTCCGCCAGTCTCGCTGATGCCGCAGCGAGCAACTGGTTGTTCTGGTTATTCTGCCACGACAGGAAGATGTTCCAGCATAACCCCACAGACTGGATCGCCATCAATCGGTGTGGGGGCGGGATTATCGTGAAGTTTATCAGTTGCGCGGGGCCGAATACGCATACTGCTTTCTGCCATGTTGGGAACCAGCCCTGTTGAGTGACAATGCATCGATTAGTCAGGCTAGAATAGAGCGTCCAGGGCAGCGAAGCAGCAACGCAAGCCGAGCAAGCCGAGCTAGAAGGCTCAGACACTCGGACACAGACTCACCATCTCAAGCTTCTGCCGGACTTGCCGCAGATCCTTCCCCTCCAATAACCCCAGAACCGTAGGAAACATAGCGCAGACAAAAGGACTCCAGAGCAACGAATCCAGAGTCATCCGCACGCCGAGAGCTAGATTGACACAGATAGAGTGGCTTAGTTAGCTATAGATCTCGCTTGTCCCGTGAGAATAATCCAGACTCACTGAGCAGCTTGGAGGTGAGTCGGATCTGTTCCATCTTGCCTAGCCAAATGTGCGCGAGCGGGGCAAAGACCGTTGAGCCGTCTGCGTACCGATGTCAGACATGCTTCACTGATAATCGCACATGAGGAACTCACAAAGAGTCAGTCTGGCTGTACGTATCGGCTATCAAGTAGTCATCACATCATCAGCCCCATTCCTCTGAGGTAGCGTTCGAGGGAACTCACATCCCAAACCCCTTCCTCGCTCTCGCGGCCGTCGAACACCCCTACTAGACTTCTCCCCTCGATGCCCACCTGCGCCGTCAAGTCCGCAGCGACGTACAGTACCCCACTTTGAATCATCTTGGTGCGTAATGGTCGCTCTCTCAGGGCGGTGGTGTACCTCGTCCATAGCCTGGCGAAAAACGCCGGGCGGGGGATGGCCGACATCGCTATCGCTCTGCTCCACCACTATCGCTGATGCAAGTATCGGTGTTATCGGTGAGATGGCTTTTCGGAACTGAGGAAAGGGCAGGACGAAAGGAGCAGCCTGGAGACGCGGACCGCGATGGGTCTGTGCAGAGGTGGAATGTAGTCGACGAGTGTTATGCAGCGATATGAGTAATGTTAGAGTCGACTCGCTCACTGAAAAAGTTGAAATTGTCAAAATAAAACGAAATGACGTGAAACCCGCACTTCCGGTCCTCTATATTTAGCCTATGTATGCATCCGAGTACATGCTGTCTTCTACCATAGTACCATCATCTATGCTCTAGCCTCTAGCCTGTAGCCTCTAGCATGAACTCATTGCCTTATGCCTGATGCCTGATGCTTGATGCTCTACGATCTACCGCTCTACTCTATGTTGCTGCTCTAGAACCGCTTGAGCGACTCACTGACCCTAAACTCGGCCCCAGTCTTCGCCTTGACCTCCTCCACCTCGACGCCCTCGGCGATCTCCACCAGCGTCAACCCGCCCCCGTGCTCTCCTGCCCTATCGACATCAAAGACTGCGAGCTCCGTGATGATTCTGCTGATGACGCGTACGCCCGTCAGAGGCAATTTGCACTCTTGCACGATCTTCGGTCGTCCCTTCTTGTCCGTGTGTGTGGTCACGACGACGATCTTCGTTTCGTCCGGGTTGGATACGAGGTCCATCGCGCCTCCCATCCCTTTCACGAGGTGGCCGGGGATCATGTAGTTGGCCTGCAAGCCAGTCAGGGCGTGGTCTTGACGGAAGGAAAAGACACAACTTACAAGATCACCACTCGCTGATACCTCCATAGCACCGAGAATACTGATGTCGACATGTCCACCTCGGATCATACCGAAGCTCTCTGACGAGTCAAACACCGCAGCACCAGGGATAAGAGTGACGGTCTCCTTTCCAGCGTTGATGATGTCGCTATAGTAAAATTCATGCCAGTCAGCATACCGTTCTCACAAACGGGATTAGCTGTACTCACGCATCAATCTCGGCCTCGGTAGGGTACGGCCCCATACCGAGAATACCATTCTCGCTCTGAATCCAGATCTTCTGACCCTCGGGGAGGTAGTTGGCCGCAAGGACGGGGATACCGACACCCAAGTTGACATAGGCGCCATCGTAGAGCTCCTTCGAGGCACGCTTGGCGATCTTCTCCCGAGTGTGTTTACCGCTGTTGTCCGCTTTGGGGTTCGCGTGCGACTCTTCTCCTGATCCTGAAGAGGGCGTGTCGGTCTCTGACTCCTCCCGGACAGTGCGGATCTCAATCTGCTTGTCCTCGGTAGCGGGCACAATACGGTCGACGTAGATACCGGGAAGGTCGATGTCCATAGGTGCGATCTCGCCAATCTCGACAATGTTCTCGGCCTACAGTAAATGTCAATACTTGTCGTCGTCATATATGATCAAACAACAGACCTCAACAATGGTCAACTTGGATGCTCTGGCAACGAGACCGCCGAACGCGCGAGTGGTGTAGCTGTGGTGCGCTCGGTCAGTAATTCCACACTTGGGGACGAGCGGTGACCTACCGGAAAACACAGTTGCCCGCCTTGTCGACCTTCCAAGCCCTCAAAATGGCCACATCTCCGTGAATTGCAGGCTCGAAGAGGTACTTCTTTCCATCGAAGACCGCAGTGTCCTTCTTGACACCAGGGACGACAACGGTCTGCTTCCCCTCTGCATCTTTGGCAGAGAAGAGCTGCGGGATTCCACCAGTCTCGATGAAAGTGCCTTGATCACAGAAAATACGAAATTAGCACGTGTTCATAAAGGATTGCAATGATGGATGACGACTCACCAGCACCAGTCCGAGTGTAGAATCCGGGCATACCGGCGCCTGCTGCCCGCAGACGCTCGGCGATAGTGCCCTGCGGTGACAGCTCCAATTGGATGTTTCCGGAAAGGTAAGAATCCTGCAGGCCCTTGTTCGTGCCGAGGTACGACAAGATCATCTTCTTGATTTGGCGACTGGTGACGAGGGGAGCTGTACGAAGCAATGTACGTCAGTTCACGTCATTTTTGGTTCATTGGAACAGATTCGTCTCCATTCGACGTCATAGCACGTACATAAGCCGTAGGTTCCAGCATTACCAGCATTGTTGGAGATGACGGTAAGGTCCTTGAGGTCGCTCTCCTTGATTGCCTTGATGATGGTTTCTGCCGTTCCACAAAGCCCGAAACCGGCCGAAAGCATCACATCGCCAGACTTGATGTCCTTGATGGCCTCCTTTGCGCTAGGCCATACTTTGCTCTTCTGCGAAGGAGCGACGCTCGACGCGGGCAGCTCTGCGGGCGAAGGAGTCGAGTCGAGGTCATGTCCTTTTGTTTTTGGGACTTGGTGAGCTTTGTTGATGAGAGTTCGTTGGAACAAAAGGGTGGTTGACGGGGCGACTCGTGCGGGGATGATCGCCGAGGGGCGAGCGCGGGCCAGCGCTCTGCAGGATGGCAGGGCAGTTCGGATCATGTCGTCTATCGTCTATGGTCTACGTTCTATGCAGGTCGTCTATACGGAAAGATGCGGCAATGTTAAATGTTGAGAGCAAGAGCACGAACGGCCGTCCAAAGTAGGTAACAAGAAGAAGGGAAAGGAAAGCTGGAGCACCAGGGAATGCAGAAGCGAGGTCAAGGTCAAGCGAGCTTATATATACAAGCACTGAGCCCCGTTCACTATGTACAGTACGAGCTAATTATGACTTGTGAACCACGACATTGCACTGCTCATCCTCCCTCCACCTTGCATCTCCCATCGCGCTGCTATTGTTCTCGGCCGTTATCGGGGAATGTTTTTCCAGCATCAACTTTTTACCCTACCCTGCAGGAACCAGCGCTGTTTGCTAAAACGCCAGTTAAGAGGCCGGCGGTCCGGTAATGCCGTTAACCGACCATTCATCGGATTTACTCGAATAGAAGCTTGTTCTGCTAGTTGGCCGATTAACTCCCCGCACGAGTCATTTCACCGTCGGGCAATAGGCACGCCAAAGGTAGCTTGCAATTCCCGGGCGAGCCTATACATCAGAGAACAATTTGGTAGGCACGTGTGGTCTAGAACATTCCTACTCGTCATTCTCTCGGTGATCTGCGCACCATCCACGTGGATATCACTGCGGACCCAATGCATTTGCCACTCGGCACTGCGAGACTGCTGCGGAATGATGTGCGTCGCGCAAATCTTTTTCTCTCAGTCCTGTACGCTGTGCGCCTGCGAGGTACAAAGGACAAAGGCATGGCAGCAGCAGGAGCAGCAACACGTCAGCGTCTATCAGTTGCGCATGTGCTCATATGCCAAACCTAGTTGCACCGCCTGACGATCATTTGCCAACTTTACTGACTGTGCAGCGTAAGCGCTCCAAGCGCAGCCGAGACTCTGCAAGGGATATAAACCCCTTCGTTCGAGCTCCAATTGATCGTCGTTTCTTCTCAACAGACTCTTCGTCTTTCTTTGCCACCCACTCCACATCCCAACATCCCACAATTCCAAGTAACCAAGTATCATACACAATGGTCGCTACTCCCAACTACAGCAACAACCGTCAGGCTACCCCCGCTCCTGCCATCGACAACGATGGCTACGAGGTCGTCTCCTCCCCTCAAGAGAAGACTCTTGTCGAAAAAAACGTCGAAGCTACCCCAGACACTATTGGTGAGTCTCGCCTCCTATCACTTTCTACCACAGTCGCTGACCGCACCACAGCCGAGGACGCTATGAACCTTCACATCACCGACAACAACGACGAGGAGGACGACACCAACAACGACAAGGCAGACCAGGCTGAGGAACCTCGCCACCGTCGCGGCCACGGTCGTCACGGCGGTCGTGGCGGCTTCCATGGCCATGGACATGGCCGCGGCTTCGGACGACCTCCCCCCGGCTCTTTCCCTCACGAGTTCGACTTCGAGGCCGATGGCGAGCGCGGTCCTCCCCCTCCTCCAGGCTTCGGCTTCGGCGGCTGCGAGTGTCACTCGGGTTGCGAACGCGGCTTCGGCGGACCCGAATTTGCCAGGGGTCCTGGCCACCATGGTCGCGGACCTCGTGGCGAGCACAGCGGTCGCAAGCACAGACACGCAAGGTCGTACAGCCCTCCTGGATGGGAGGAGTTCAAGTCCGACGGCGAAGGAAAGGGTCCTCGAGGACCCGGCGAGCATCGCAAGCACCACAAGGGTCCAGGCGGCCCTGGTGGTCCCAGAGGCCCTCGTGGCCACAATGGTCCACCCCCTCCCCCTCCTCACGGCAAACACGGCGGTCCTCGCCACCACCGTCGCCACCCGCGCGACAAGGCTCCCGAGGAAGGTGGTGACAACGACAATACCGAGAAGGACTTCAACGAGAAGGACATC